>JANHZU010002737.1:59065-72186 GCA_032468055.1 Acrochordus granulatus | reverse complement strand
CATTCTTTTGGCTTTTGCCCAGCTGCTTCACTTTTTCTAGAGTTACTTGTAATTGTACACTCTTTCCTAGTAGCACATTGGACATCTTCTGAATTGAGCGGCTCATCTTCTGCTGTCATATCTTTTAGCCTTTTGATACTATCCATGAGTTGTTGTTTTTTTTGGCAAGTATACTGGAATGAGTTGCCCTTTCCTTGAATTACTTGAAATTATTTGAAATTGGGCATAATTCTGAATTTGGAAAAAAAAGATTTTTTTGCTGATAATATATCAAGCCAATATATCTGCAACCAAGATATTTCAAAACTCTGATGAGTCCTACTAAGGAAAGTTAACATAGCAAATTAAATGTTGATAAATTTATGTTGGAAAGACAGTATTAAACTGAAAAGCTTTAAAAATCATAATGCAAATAGGAGTATAATATTTAAAAAAAAAGATTATGTATCTGAACGGTATGCAAATTAAGTATCATATCTTATGAAATATGGGTGTAAAATCGTTCTTAAAATGACTTTGCACATGTTACAAAAAAGAGCCAAGTAATGTTCATTGGAAAACAGAATAAAACAGCTTGCTGGAGTTTATACCACCAGAACCAAACAGAATAGCAAAATATATGCAGAATCTGCAAAATGCCACAATTGCATAAATGGCATAAATGATTTGCCCCACAGAGATAGTTATTAAAAAAATTAAAGGATGACCACTTAGCAATTGGAGATTGTCCATGCTAACTACCCACAGTATTGTTTGCAGCTTTGGGAAATTAACTTTTGAAAAAAATGTATAAATTTTTGTCTGTTGTTCATCTCTCTCTCTCTCTTTTCCTCTCTCCCCCTCTTGCCTGCCTGTAATCTTGTTTTGCCAGTCAACGGTTTGTATGTTTGCTGATGTTTATAAAGACAAATCTATATTCATTGCTAGCTGAACTAAGTGGCAAATGTGCTTGTTTTGATTTGGTGATAGGCATTGAGTGGACTGTGCTGGGTGCAAACCCAGCTGGAGATCGCCTACGGTAATTTTCCAACAGTTTGGCTGTGAATCCCAATGAGTTCTGTAGACATTTCTCCAACAGGAATTAGCCACGAACTGCAGCATTATTTTCAGGCCCAGTGGGTGGTAGGCTTGATGCCATAAATTGTTCTTTTATTCATTTTGAATTTGTTTTATGCTTATTTTAATAGCAGGGGTTGCTGTGAAAGCTGTAAGTTCACTGCTCAGCATCTTAAGCTGTTTGTTTTGCTTGTTTAAAAATTGAGCAACCTTTAAGAGCTATGGAAGCCGCCGCCCAGTGCCATGTTTTTCCTTCTGTCCTCCTATGACGCATTTTTCTTTTTGTTGGTGTTCTTGCAATATTCATTCCTCAACTCTGGACTCTGACCTCTCCTCTAATAAAAGATTAAAGCTTTTAAATGTTCTTTTTCTCCCTCTCTCTGCCCTGGCTCTTGCATAACATGAAGAATTCACAAGGGCTCCAACTCAGCAGATAATTATTTTCATTCTTCTCTGTGGCTTTAGTTGATTTGTTTTTATTATTATTTAGTGCTCATTAATTATTTAGCACTTTAGCTCTTATTTATGTTTTCACCATCCTCAGCCCTTTCCCTGGTTGTTTCTTTGCAGATTCCCACATGTGCCAAATGAAGATGTTTCTTCGAAGCACTTGTACTTGTTATGAAGCTGAAGATAACATCTCCCATGTGCAATGTTCTCGTCTGTGAGATTGCGTAACAGCAAATATAATGTGACCTCTATTTTCAGTCAACAGTTATGGTATACAAGTTTAATTTTTGCACTCTAACAAGCAAGACTGTTTACTTTCTTCTTCCCACTCTTTGGATAAACAATTTTAGTGGTTTCTTTCTTCCTCCAATATGAGTTAAAGTTTCATTTGCCAACATTCTCATACTTTTATCTGTTCAGAATCATACTCAACAAGGGTAAAATGTTGGGGACTACCTGGTGGGGAAAACTGAAGCAAGATAGGACCAGAATTAAAAATGGATGGAACCACCTATTCTCTGTTGGACATATCTTTACCCTCTTTATATGAATTTACCACTCCCCTTTATTTCCTCTCTGACATTTTTTCACTTTCTTCTGAGCAATGATTTGAGAAAGAACAAATAGCATTTATTAGAGCAGATACTTTTGCCAAGGTCCACATGAAATTGGACTGAAATCCACATTGTATCTTTATTTATACATTAAAACTTAATTACTTTATTGAGTAGTCTATAAGATACAATTCACAACAGACTCATGGTGAGAGTGAGTTGATCTGTCAGTTAAAGCTAACTGGGGCAACCATAAGGGGGGGCATAAAACATTTTTATCACTTCCCCTACGCATACCTTTTCCAACCCCTTATCGTTTTAACATGGCTGTCAGACAATTATGGAAGCAGTAAGGTTGACTATATCAAGGTAAAACCAATAGGAACTGGGAATCAACAATAGTTAATGGCTCAAGGACTTTCTTCATGGATAAGTATTATTTCTTTCATTATTGAGGAACACTGTGCATTGTATTTTCCCAATGTTTCTTTTTTATCAGCTTTCTGCACTTTGAGTAGTCTCCATATGTATTGTAACTACAACTCTCAATATACCTTGTCTAAACTACCTTTGTTCATGGTGGAAAAACTGCCTATGATCAAGCTGCTACTGATGTTATCTTCTGGATAGTAGATTTTTAAGAAATTACTATTTGTGAAAGAAGTCGCATGATTGATTTCTGTTCTGTAAGAAAATAAATAATTCCTCATATAAAAAAAGAACTTCAGATTGCAGGCTTTTCTCATTGAAGCTGAAATTATATTTGTGCTTAATTACTATGCAAACAATGTCTCTGTAATAATTTGCTTGATTGTGAGACATTCTTCATTTCTAATTGTTTTAGCTGATTTATAGGCACAAAGTCTGCAGAACAGTAGCAAGAAATATCAGTATTTGATGTGGACAAGCGTAGCCAAATAACTTATCAGTGAACACATTTAATATAAATCCTTAAAAGATCTGATGTGAACCTCTTGAATTGTCGATATCTCCTCTGGTACAGTAACTCCTTATGTTTCTCTATGAAAAAGCAAAATTATCACAGAACCCTCCACCCCACCCCATCCACTTGGCCCACTCCCTGGACATTAGATGGAGGAGTTAAATATATAAGGAAGAGAAGGAAACTAGGTAGAATGGATAGAGTATATGATATAAAATTTTGCAAAAGGTTCTTCATTTTTTGTTAGTTTATTTTAATACTGGATCCAGAACAAATTACATTTTTCATACACAGAAATATTGCTTGCTTTCACTATATTAATCTGTGTTCTTCGAAAACTATTGTGTCAAACCCTATTGTTTAAATATAAAAATATGGGCTCGTATTTGCTTGGTGATGTATAAGTATCTTTATTCACTATCTTATTTCACAGAACTAGTGAATCAGCAGCAAACACATAACCAAATATACAATGTTTTTATTTTTAAGATGAGAAGCATGCATTTAACATAAGTTAAATGGCCATTACAGGGGAAGATGTTCCTAATGTTTATTATGGTGGCATGTTCTGGCCCTCTACACTCATGTCCAATTCCTGGTCAGCATACCCTGTGGTTCAGCTGTTGCTGCTGAATGCCAGGTTGGTCAATAAAGCTCCTCTCATCTATGACATCATTAAGAAGGCACAAGCTGATCTGGCTGACCCCAGTCAGATTTGGTGTTTGGCACCAGCTGAGACCCCAGGGGAAGTGAGGTAGCAATAGTCATCCGAGAATCTCTTCTTGTCTTCAGGGGTCTTGCTCCACAAGTTTCTGGCTGTGAGACCTTGTTCCTGAAACTAGGCTCTCAGGATCAGTTGGCATTGTTACTACTGTACCAGCGTTCCTGCTATGTAGTAACTTCCCTGCTCGAGCTGCTAGAGACATCGCAGGAAGGCTTGTACAATAGCAATAATCCCAAATGATCCTGAGATCAATGAATTAGAGCTGCTATTAAGGCCTATCTCATAACAATAAGAGTGATGAAGTATCATTACTTTACCTCTCTTATTGCTTTTACAGAGTACCACCTGTCAACCTTCTTCAGGGTCACTTATTCTCTGCTAGGATGGAGGGAATCAGCTGATCATCTCAGGGCCATGCTGAGGAATTTGTTGAATAGATGAGGATAAAGTAGCTTGGATTAGATCTTGGTTGGAAACTTTGCATAGTGCAGATCCATTAGAGATGCCTGGGACAAGTTCTTACCGAATTTTATGGGAACATTTTGATCCTTTTGGACTTTACAAGGTCCTCAATGCTATTAGTGCAATCACTTGTCTCTTAGACTATCCTTCGATAGTCTAAGTGTAAACCTCTGGCTGGTGTAAACCTCCCATACAGTGACCTCCAGATGGTTCCAAGCAGTTCCAATTCTTGACAACTCCAAGAATTTGAAGACAAATTCTTCACTGCAAGACAGAATGTTTCTAGGTCCTTTTTAAGGAGGCCCAGGTCTGCCTCCTCCTTAAAAAACCATCACTTGACCCAACCTGCCTGGACAATTTTCATCCAATTTTCCATCTTCCTTTCTTGGGTAAGGTGGTAGAAAAGGTGGTTGTATGGCAGCTTCAGAGGGTCTGAATGAATTGGATTATATAGATCCCTTTCAATCTGCTTTCAGGCCTGCTTATGGGATGGAGACAGCTCTTGTTGATGATCTCTGGCAAGAGCGGGATGGGGCAGTTATCCAAGATTACTCTCCTTGACCTCTCAGCAGCCTTAGATACCATTGACCATGGTATACTTTTTGGGCCAATTGTGGGAATTGGGACTGAGTGATGCAGTTTTGTGCTGGTTTGTCTCCTTTCTCCAAGGTCAGTCCCAATCGATGTTGATTGGAAGTGAGAAGTCCAGCCCTCGACTGCTCTTTTGTGCATGAGTATGCTGATGATACTCAGATTTACATATTTACCCCTGGTGATCCAAGTCTTGCTGCTGATGTCCTCTCATGGTGCCTGGAAGCTGTGAAGGTCTGGATGGAGGACAAGAGGCTTCAATTGAACCCTGGTAAGACTGAATGGCTTTGGGTGCCTGGAGCTTCAGGATCTAAGACTTTAACTTCTTTAACCCTGGATGGCATAATACTGCCCCAGACAGACCCAGTGTACAACTTGGGGGTTTCCTGGATTCATATCACCTATTCAAAGAGCAGGTAGCATTCATGGCTAGAAGGGCCTTTGCATAACTCTGTGTTGTGTGCCAGTTGTGTCTTTTCCTGATTATGAATCTGTGGACTCTGTCTCTCATCCCCTAGTCATTTATCATTTGGAATACTGCAATGCACTCTGCATGGAGCTACCCTCAAAGAATATTCAGAAACTTCAGCTGGTTCAAAATGCAGCTAGGTGACAATTCCTGGGGCTCCTAAGATGTCCCATGTTACACCACTGTTCTGCGAGCTGCACTAGTTACCAGTTTGTTTCTGGGTGCAATTCAGAACGTTGGTTCTTATTTTCAAAGTCCTTCATGGCATGGGTCCAAGTTATCTGTGGCACTATCTCATCTCAGTGGGATTGGTCTGCCCTATCCAGGCTGGCAGAAGAGGCATGCTGTAGATCCCATTGCTCAAAGAATTCTGGCTGATAGGCTCCAGGAGAAGGGCCTTTTCTGCTGTGGCTCCCATCCTATGGAGAACTCTGAATGAAGTGTGCGTTCTCCCTTTTGGCCTTCTGAAGGGGCCTAAAGACCTTTATGCAAGTTAGCATGGGGCTTCATTGGGGGTTTGTTATCTTGGAGGGATTGATCAATCCTACCTCCCCCCATGCGCATCTTGTTCCCCTCTTTTTATCTTCTTATTTTATTGCATTTTTATTATTTTGTTTTATTGTTTTATTTTTCTGTATTTATGAGCTGCCTAATGTTGCTTCCAAGATCAGCAGTATATACATACAATGAATAAATAAATAAATAACATTTACTCTGATGAATATATTTTTATATATTTCTACTAAAGCGACATCAGCTAAGAGCCTCCTTCATCTAATAACCAGTTGCCACTGTTGGAGGCATCAGATAATAAAAAGAATAAAAGACAGCTTCAACCAGGAATCTCTTTCCCCTGGTTATTCCCCTGGTTATTTCTACTAAAGAAAGAAGATCACAGTCCTTTCTACTGTGTCTGCAATCAACTTCATGACTTACTAGAGACTGAAATTTAAAACAGGCACTTGGATTCACTTTTTATCCTTCTTCTTACCCAAACGTCTTCCATTTTTTTTTTCATTTAGGAGATATCGTTTACATTGTAAGCTTCAGAACCTAGACTGCCTTGTGTTTGAACTAGGAGACACTTTGGAGTCAAAGAACAGAGGAAAGAATATTTTCAGAAATGAAGTGGAATATTAATCTTAGAATTAGAGATCTGACTGTATTAGAATGATGTATATTTATGGCCATGCATGTCATGGATCAGTGGCAGCAGGGTAGGCCACTCCAGTTGCCTTTATTACTTTGTGCTCGTCACTGGACTTGGTCAAATACATTTACCACAATTTCCTACAAAGAAAGAGCATCTGCTTACTGTAGATACATAAGCTTTTGTGCATGATCAACTCTTATTTCTTTGTATCTACTGTACACACTGTGTTAGATAAATTCACAAAAACTAATCTCAATTTTTGGGACATATTTAACTCTCAATGTATTTTTAACAAATATCCAAAGCAAGCAGAGTTTTCTTGGCAAGAGACATCAGATCATTAGATTACTATCATGTTAACATTTAGTTGTTGTTTCAGTGGCTATCATGCAGCCTTTGCGAAGTATAATTGTTCTTCAAGCCTGTACGCTCTTCTCATTTGCTCTTCCTCTCAGCATGAAATTCTAAAAATAAATCATATCTGAAAACAAGCTGAGATATTAGAAATGACTTGGAGGACAGATTTTACACAGTCCAAGAGAGCTGGATTTTCATCCATAGGTACCCTTTGTTGTCCTTTCTCCACATTGATGATCCAAATGAATTTTATATTAAGGGATTAAGATTGTTAATGGGTTTATAGATTTTTTTGCTATCTTTTCTCTACCATGTTTGCCTGGCCATAGAATTTTGAAATCAGATTTAAACTGATTTGGTTTGTGCTTAGTCTTTAATCAGTGGTTTAATATCTTATATGTTGAGAAGAGAAGACAGCGGCTCGTATTGTGGTGACCTAAGCTTCAAAGCAAAGTTGCTGATGAGTCAATGGTCTAAACTTAATAAAAACATTGAAACATAAGAGTTGACCTGCTAGATTAGACTAAATCTTTTTAGTCCAGCATTTTGTTTCTCGAGACAGACAGCAAGAGACTTTTGGATTACTCGCAAATAATGCAATGCATTATAGCTTCCTTCCCTTCTTGTTCCCCTGAAACTGGTACATTTGGAAGCACAGGTTAATTAATTAAAATTTGCAGGTTAATTAGGTGCTATGTGAATGATTGCTTTCATTTCTATTTTCTTTCAATCAACTTTATTGAATGATTCGTGGCGTTAGCATTTGAAAGAGGTAACCTGTCTGGTAACCTGTCTACCCATCTTTGCCTGTGAATATTCATGGGAGAAGCAATCTGTGACTGTTATGACATCATGACACAAAATATATTACTCACATATCTGAGTCATATGTTGTGATGCAAGAACTGTATCCTTTGTACAAATATGTCATGATTTATATGTTATCATTTTGGGCATCATTATCTCCCTCTCTATGCCATGCACACTTTATTTGTAGATGCACCTCAAATATATATGAAAGCATTAAAGTGCTAGTAGTTTTATTTTCAGGCCCTTTCCTAATGATCCCAAGCATGGGATTTGTTTTGTATTTTCTTCCAGCAAACTGAATTCAACTTACATTTCATTTCTCTTTATTTTGAAATGTAACACCTGTGGCTTTAGACCAAGACTGGGCAACCCAAGGAAAGGCTCTGACAATTGATAAAAATTACTAAAGGAAGCAGCCTCTAGCATCAAAACATTTTCCATCTCTGCCTTAAGCAAATAAAGAATAGCTGTTTCTAAATATTACCGATGGAATTGAATATGAATTTTTTTCCATGTTATTCATTTCCAACTATGCGAGCAATAAGAAGCCTGTTTACAAAATATCCTAGATTTGCCTGTTTAGCTCCCATTAGGCCATGACAGGACATTCCACAGGAATGATGATGATGAGTAAAAACAAAGCAGCTTTTCTCAATCTTCTCAAGAGCCATGAAAGATGTATTGTCTGCTTGCCATTCGCTTTTTCAGAAGTGTATATAATCTCACAGTTATACAATATTTCAAGTATGACTTTCATTAATTATTGGTTTAGACTTTAACTTTGATCAATTCTTGATTTTGCTAAAATCTGATTTTTTTAATATACTGAAGTATTAAAGAAAAGAGAAAAAAGCAGACACATGTTTAAAGTAAATATCCAAGAGAACTTACAAAGAGTTCTTCAAAATGGTTTTCAGAAAATTATGGAGGATAAAAGATTAACAAATCCTCACTATGCTTCCAAACATTGCCACATTGAATGGCCACAAAATTACATCAGTAGCTTACATGACTATTCAATATTACTGAATACATAATATTCTGGGGATATTAGTTTTCCTCCTTATGGTCCATATATGGCCTGACTCTCCACTTAATTTGTGTCTTGAGCAGAACATTGGAATACAGAACACATCAAGTGCATGCACACATGCAAACACGCATACATGCTTCCTAAATATGCCTAGTATATTTCACTAAATATAATATGATTTCTCTCACACATTCCTGAAGGAAGAACAATCTAATAAGTATGGCCTCTGAATAGTGAGTGTAGCACTTGGCTAAGAGACTGTGCTAACCTGGAGTGAAGCAGATCGTAGGCAAGGTTACAAAGGGAAGGCCTTTCCCACTCTCCCTCCCTTTTCTGCCTTTTTTATCATTCCCTTTTTCTTTCATTTCCCCCCCTTCTCTTCTTTTCTAGATCACCAGATTCCACCTCCGTCATATGCTAGCAATTGTCAGGGGAGAAACAATTCCCTCTTGACAGAGGCCTGAGTTAATTGCTTGTGTAGTGCTTTTGAAATTAGAGTGACCTTAGCAGGATGCCCATTCCTATGTCACATTAATTGCATGATGGAAAGAGGTGGGGCATGCTGCTACATGAAGTTCGAGGAAGATGTGTGAATAGGGGCCTTATTTCTTCTTTTCAGTTGCTATGATATTCCAAATATTACAGTAGAACTTTGAATGAAATGGTGACAATTTAGTCTTTTGGAAATGGAAGAGGTTTAGAAGATGAAACTTGTCAGTGCAGCTCTTGCTGTGAATGAAATCGATGTCTGTCTCTCAGAGTTCTTAGATTGCTTGACTGAGGTGTTGATTAAACTAAGATGAGGACTGCAGTTGCAATTAACACCAAATGAGATTTGCTAATTGACTTCTTTTAAATCAGATCAGGATTTCCCTTCTGCTGTCTCTATCTTTGATGGGACTCAATGGGGAGGGAAGAATAGTGAAAATTGAGGGCGGGCAGCTACTTGAAAATTCAATCAGTTTTAACTCATGTAGGTACAAATTGGAATTAAATAAACAATCAAAGGGAATGATAGCTGCAGTTTGTAATGTTAATGGTTAGCCAAAATGATGTATAATTTGTACATTTACTAATGAGATTAATTGAATTGGTTTATTAGAATTGGACAAAAAAAGTAATGATCAAAGCTAGATTTAGGAAAGCAGTTCAAAACAAATATCTAATCCCCTTCCTCCCTCTGTTGATAATAGAAGACATAGTGATTTTTATTTTCCTTGAATTTGGCATATTTAACTTTCTTATTGCTAAAGTTTTCAAATCTCATCTTTCAAGTTCTGAAGAAGATATGATGAAGATAAAGAAGATGATAATATCAGATTTGAAAAATAATCCATCAATAAAAGGCAAAGGAAAATCTTGGTTGCATGATGAAAGTATGACAGAACAGGGGTCATGTCCTCCTCCCAGAATTCCACTGGGTTCCACTTGCCCCAACTCACATTCCTTCCTTGGTGTAGCTGCTGAGTAGTTACTAATGTCACTTACTATCTTTCTGAAAGATGCATTTAGCTGGTGCCTTCCACTTCAACCATGGCATTTAAAACAGGCAATGATTCCAAAATCTCAGTATCTTACTGACAAATGGAAATATTACACAATAATAATAATCCCCCAATAAGGCACTACCTTGACATGGTTGTGGGGCTTGTGTTCTCTGAGGAACATGAGAACTATGTCAGAGGTTCAGCTATATTGGACAGATTTCATCAGAGGAGCCAGACAAAGAGTGTCTTTGTCCATAAAAAATATGGTGAGATGTAATTTACATGAAACCATATTGGCTTGATAATCGGCCGGATCAACAAAGGCTGTGTTAGATTTGGAGTTCCTGGGCATCTGGTGAAAAATGGGCTACAGGGCTCAGGAAAGTTGGTTGAGCAATCAGGACCAGCAGCTGCAGAACTACTGGAAGAAATGGTGCTGACCTGTGACAGATATTTATATGTGTGTGTGTGTGTATAAAGAAAGAATGATCTGTTATTACAAATCAAGTCCAACAAAAAGAGGATGTACCACTTCTGGAAAGAACATCCAGAAACAGAAATAACAGAACAGAAGCTAGCAGATAACATTGATTTATAATAAGAAATATAGTATTCACAGAAGCAGAACTGAAAGAACTACAAAACTCAACCCAGAGCAAAGAAACCTAAGCCTTGCCAGAAGTAGCTCAGATTGTAGAGGCAAACCAGGGGGAGGCAGCATTAGAAGAAACCAGCATAGATATTGAATCATTTTCAGTCCCAAACTAGGCACCCTTTCCTTGGACTTCTTCTCAGGAAGAACAAAGCCCTTTAAAAAAAAAAAAGAGGTAGACAAATTGAAATGAAGAATAACTGAAAATGTAGAACAGCACAAAAATAAGAGAATAAGACTGCCTGCACTGAAGCTTTTTCCAAAGAAACAACTAGCTCAAGTATTAAAAGATGCCAATACTATAGTATCAAATGTAAGCATCAGCTTATTGCAAGAAACAAACCAACTATTGTACAACACTACTGTATAATTGTACAATTGTTATAACTGAATACCTAGGATTCAAAATCAACAAAGAAGAAAAAAACCAAACAGTAGATCTTTAAGTCTGGATGGGGTGACACTGCCCCAGTCAGAACCTGCACGCAATCTGCGGACAGGAATGTTACGATGCAGCAGGGAGACTGGTACAGAAGAAACAGTCCCAACTGATCCCGAGAGCTGAGCTTCAGAAACAGAGTCTCACAACCAGCTAAATCTGGAGTATGGCCCCTGGAAGCTAAAAGAGATTCCTGAATGACAATTGCTATGCCCTATCGTCTGCTCTGGGATCTTGGCTGGGGCCAAACCCTACATATCTCTGAGAGGTGTCAACCAGGTCTCAGTAATCAGGTTGCATCACTTACGTACAGGAATTATATGGCTACTTATCTCATATAATGTCAATACTCCAAGGAAGATTCACTTTTCCCACTACCTCAAACTTCTCAAAAACAATAATAATGATTGAGCTTCCTTCAAACAACCCTACACTAGCACCATGTTAAAAAGAAAAGTTACTTCCAGTATTATTCTATGCTGTGTTATCTTTGAACATGAACACTGCTTTGTCATTTTTCCTCCAAAGAAACTAGACTGAAAGCCCTAGTAGAAGAGAGAGAAAGAGAATAGTGTAGAAGAAATGGAAACTGTCAAATGTCAGTTTGGCTATTTTGATTTCAACCAGAGATAACTAGGTGGAGAAATCTAACTCCTTTTTGAATTGATTCAGTAGGACCTTTCTCTGGTTTTTACCCCAGTAATGGATAAAAATCAGGAGTATGTTCTCACTAATTGGAGAAAACACTCAGAATACAATGATTTCTGTAATCCATCAATGCAACAAAACAAAAGTTATGCCTTTTAAAATTCCAGATGTAAGCATTCATTCCATCAAGTTCCTTATTGATGTACTTTATCAATATCCTAGAAGTTATGTGGAGTTTCCACTGCCATTCAATAAAGCAAGGTGACAAGATCATATTACTTTAAGCCGTTGAGAAACTGTCCATTGAAAATGTAAGGTAGAAATGCTGGAGGTCCACTTTGTATCTCTAGTTCTGGATATTCATGGGAGAATCTCATCCTCCTAAATCTTTTTTTTCCAGAAAATGTAAGTACAATGAAAAGAGGAGTGCATCTTCCTGACACAAACTAAAGGGACTTAACATCCAGAGGCAGCAACAATATTCCATTATAAGTTCACATTAATTACAAGTGGCTTTTTCTGGTAATGATAATGACCAAATAATTGCACAGCCAATCAAATTTAAGTGTAGGAGTGTCACTCTGGATAAGCAAGCAAGTTCTGACTTAAACTAATCTCCTAAATCCTGAAAGTACCTCCTATTTCAGAATTAGCCTTCTTCATTCTTATCAATGCTGTCACATGACAACATTAATATCATTGGAAATGCACACACAGGGACATACACAGCAGTTTAATCAAGGCTGCTGTCACAGTATGTAATTAAATTACTAAATTTCACACCAACCTTTTTTTAAGGAACTAGACAAGTTCCAGAAATGAGGCTATTTAGGAGGAGCATTCATATAAACTTTGTTAGATTAGAGGCAGTAATGGGCATCAGCAGTAATTTTTCTGATCCAAATGTGGATTACTACTACTACTATTACTATAATAACATATGTATGCCCATTATTCGTATCTTTTATTGTTTGTGTTATGTGTAATGAAAAAAGCAGAGTAGGATATGCTTTGGATATTTGGAGCCATGCAAATTCTTTAATATATTTGATAATTTTGAATGATTTGTGAAATCTAATTTTATCTATTTAGCCAAAGTTTACAGATGAGACAGTGAAGCTGTGGATCTTAGAGTTTATAGAAAACATATCTAGAATTTTCTACTTGGGTATCAACTTGGTTTTAAAATGTTGTTGTTCAGTCGGGCAGTCATGTCTGACTCTTTGTGACCCCATGGACTGCATTACGCCAGCCCCCGCTGTCTTGCACTGCCTCCCGGAGTCTTCCCAAGCT
>JANHZU010002737.1:33141-53224 GCA_032468055.1 Acrochordus granulatus | reverse complement strand
CTTCGACTTGAGAAAAATCCAGTCCAGATGCCTGTTTTTTAAACTTTGTTGCGAGACTAATTTGGTTATTTAATTTCTAGGTCAGTAAAATGTTTGCTGTGCTTTAATATTGCTCCTGACTGATTCCAGCATATAGGACAAGTTATGGAAAGAGTTACAGACAAGAAGACAATGTTTTCCCCAATATATTATATCTTTAAGAGTAATCTACAATTTGCCCTCATTTTTCTTGTTTGTGGAAATGAGAAATTAAGACATCTCACATCCCATATCTCTACAACTAACATAATACTCATAACCTCCACCTATATTTAAACTAGCCTATATTTTTAAAACATGTTAAATGCTTTACAGCCAGGTATCATGTTATGCTGAACTTCTTGATTCCTCATTTACATGTACTTGAATTTTAGGAACACTTATTTTTAAAATTAAATGTTCCATCAGTCGTTTTGTTTTAGGCATAATCATAGTAAATCGGTTTCTGGCTTTTCCTTTTCAAAGGTAAGACATTTGGGCACCTCACTGTGGATACAATCTGATATAGGTTTCTAGTTTTTTAAAATGACACCCATGCATCTACAGCCCTAATAATGAGTTTTTTTATTTTATCTATATCTGTACCATATTAATAATATAACTTGTAGCAATGAGTGGATCACTTTTTTCAAATTAAATTGCATGTAATAAAGCTTTCTTTAAATAATCAAACAAGTAAGCAAATAATGCAGCACAAACCTTTGAAGTATCAGTTCATTACAGCATTTAGCTACTATGCAAAACAGGTACACAAAGAAATGGCAGAAGAATTGCAGAAATACCCAGAATGCTTAAGAATAACACCTGCATTCTTGAATCTGCTGATACCGAGAAATTCTTTAATCTGGTACTTAATTATGTACAGAACAGCATTGCTCATTTTTATATGCACCTGATTTTTTTTTTTAAATACAGTATCTGCTGATTCCGTTATCCTTTATCCAACCTGTCTTCTTGTCGTTGGACTTATGTTTAAGCAATCTAAAACCCAGTCCTAACAAAAGTAATGGGAAGAAATGACTTTGTCAAGGAATAGATTTTTCAGACAAACAATCTTTTACATCAATGACTCATGAAAATTTCACAGAATCTTCCAGCCACTGTAAAATCAATAAAATCAATCTGTAGAAGTCGTTCCAAAATCATTCATCACCAAACGCCAGGGATTGGCTTTGATTTCCACTGCACAATCTTTACAAAGGCATATTCCAAACTTTGTTTTATTTTTATATTTTCCATAATGTCAGTCTGTTTACCTTGCACTGAATAGAACTGGGAGAATCAAGGCTTCACTGAACAGATATAAAGTGCAGATCCAGACAGAATTATCAGCAGCCATCTCTGGAATGATCTAGTGGGTTGTCAGACCACCAGAAAAAGAAAGGGAAATCCCAAAAGCAGCATTTTCCTCTCAGATCTAATTGGCATTTTGAAATAGCTGACCATACATAGGATAACTACGCTTATATTAAAATTTGCATATATTAAAATTTCAAGAAGTTTTGTTTGGACAATTAAAATCAAAGTTCTGTAAAGAGAACAGACAGACAATAAAAAGTGACAGGAAAAAACATAATCAGGCTTTTTTGTTTGTTTGTTTGTTTGTTTAATTAAAGTAAGTAGGAAACTATACCAAATAGACCCATCCATTAGAGTCATGTTCAAAATATAGCACTCCCATTAGCATCAATGTATATGGGGAGAAAACTGTCTAAAGAAGCAATTAATACTTGTGGAAGCTGCCCTATGAATAGTTGTTTGCACAAGGAATCATTCTGCAAATGGACATTCTGTGTGAAGTTCTTAAACAGAGGTTACATCATTGGTGCAACTTTGGAAAGGCCGGTACTATTTGTTGAGGTAGAATAAGGATACATTTTGCAGAATTGTTCACCATAAAATAACTATTTCTGAACTTATGAAAGGTGTTCAAGATATAGCTCAGTTTCATATTGAGTGCCAATCATTGCTGAGAAACCAAACCATCTTAACCATGGGATTTAGTTTAAAAGTGTATAGACTAATAAGAGCAGGATTAGATTATAGGATTAGACTAATAGGAGCAGAGTTTCTAAAGCTGGCAGATGAGAAAGGGTGGTTTACTTGATGAGTTCCTTGAAAACATCTTTCTGCTATTTAGCCATGTTCATTAACTAATTTCTTGCTTGATTGAAAAGTATTTACTTATAGGTACCAACATTTCCCAGGAACTCTCAAACTGAATGAACCCCTTAGAAAATCTATCAGTAGTACAACACAAAATTAATAACAGCTACTATAGTTACATGGAAGACAAGGAAGGTTCCAAATAGCAGTTTCCAAAGGATTTTAAAGTCAGTAAATTAAGTTTCAGAAAGTTTTGATTGCTCTATTTAGTTTGGCTATTTATTTAATTTATCTTATTAATTCTGTTTGTAGAATTAATCAAAGTATCCAACAAAATTTTAAATACACATAGTAATATTACTAACCTCAATTAATTTAAAAAAATGATGAAAGAGATTTACCTTTATAAATTATTTAAATTTTGTGAGAGTGAAATTAAACCCTTCTAAGAAATACATTCCATAATCTAGAATGACACCAGAAAAGAGTCTTTCCCATTTGTGCAATAGATGAGCGTCTGATCTTAGGAAAATTGTGAACGCCTCTATATTTCTGGAGAAATTTATCACTATTCAAAAGAAACTAAACTCAGTCCCAGAGTCTACTTTCCCACTTATCCCCATTTAATTTTCTTTTTTTCTCGTTAAATATTAAACAATTGCTCAAAAAGTAATTGCTTGCTATATGTTATGTAGTTTTTTGTTGCTTTTTATACTTTAAACATTTTGTTTCTCAACACATTATTAAAAGAAATAAAAAATAACTTTTTATTGGGAGCCACACAGTTTATAAGATGGGTGGCTATATAAATGCATATGCATAAATTTTAGATGAGTCTCATTTGGTGTTTATTCCAATGTGACCTGTGAACTCCTCCAATTGTTCCATTTACATCATTATTCTTAGGGTTCCTCCTTGACATCCTCATTGAACTTCCCTGTAATCTTCCTACTTGCCTGTTCAGTGCAGACAATGTCTGGAGACCTGGCTTGCTTATATGGCCCCTAAAGTTATTTCACCTTGATTAACAAAAGCAATGCTCCAAATCTGTTCAATGGGCAATCAACAGTACTCAGAAAATGGTCAACAGTAGCAACCATCAAAGAGTTAGTTTGGTACAATGGTTAAGGTACCAGGCTAGAAACCAGGAGACTATGAGTTCTAGACCTATCTAGAAAGCCAGCTGGGCAAACTTGGGCCAAGATTCTCTCTTAGTCCAACCTACCTCTCAGAGTTGTTGTAGAAGGAAGCAGAACTAGGATGTTCACCACCTTGAGTTACTTATAAAATAATACAGGGGAAAAAAATCTAATAAATCAGTCTGCAGAGTCTCCCCTTCTTGACTTCTCTCCTTCCTTTCTCTTCTGCCTCTTCCATCTCCTGAGTTGAACTGTCCTGACAAACTTGTTTTCTCTGTCTTTCTTCACACATTCAGTGAATCATTTGTCTATATTTAGAGATTTTAAGGATGATTAAAAGGGTGACAACAAGTGTGAACAAACCAGATCTGATGCTATTCACATTATTTTTAGCATTACAGTTCGAAAAAAAGGGAAGGAAGATCTACATTTGTGGTCTATTGCCTTTTCATTTATACAATGCATTTAAACAGAGATTTAGCTGGGAGTATAAAATTAACTTGTCTTTAACAGAATCCTGTAGCATATCTTTATGCATCACCTTTCATTTGTTCCAGTGATATCAGGTGCCAATACAAGTCCTGCTGAGATGAATAAAGTAAAATAAAAATGTGAAGCAGGTCTGACTGAATTCTTTTTTCATATGAGTTTCCCAAAGAGCTTTATTAAATTACTATTCCATTTGTCATTATCAGGAAGCGATAAAAATATAAATGCTTGTAGAATTCATTCAGTTTTCTGTTGCATCCAATCTTCTTTTTAATATTAAAACCTGCTTAATGATTGTAATTTTGTAGTTTTATATCAACAATTTTCTTTAATTGATCTTTCACTTGAAAAGTAGCATGTTATTTCAGATAAAATTTAGCTGATTATACTTGCTATATGATTCTTAAAATTTCCTTACTCTGATATGTTTGAAAAGTTCTACATTATAATTTTATTTTTATTCTAATTTGATCTGGGCTTACAGTTCCTCCCTGTCACATTCTTAATTGTACAATGTCTTTTCAGAAAACAGCACAGAAAAGAGTTGACACATTTATTTTGCATAATTACTGAACTTTATTAAAGTAATCTTTTCAGTTTCTTTATTCCTACATCCTTTTAGAAGTATAAATAAGATAAGGATACATTTAGAGCCCTTAGAAAAAGTCTGAGAAGTTTTATTAAACCATGTACAATGAATAACAGACATTCAGGTAAAACTAGCATCAGATATATCCAGTTGTGACATAATGGAAAGTAGAAGGTGCTGAGAAGTTTTGGTAGGGCCAAATCAACTGCTACTGGCCTTGATTTCAATTGCAGCATATCTAATCAGCAAAGAGACAGGTAAGCAGTGAGTAGGCCAAATTAATATGTTGCATTTACAAATGGTAGTACACTGATTGGAAAATGGAAGAGAGGAAATTATGGAGAGGGATGGCCAGAGCTTCCCAGTTTTATTGTATTTATATCCCACTCATCTCGCTATCCAAAGCAACTCAGGTGGCTTACAAGATGATAAAAGCAGAAATTTAAAAATATTAAAAACATTAGTTGTTGAAATTAACAGGAATTCAGTTAAACCTGGAGCCACATACAGAAGTGGTACTGAGGTTGGATCTTCTCTTTTATTCCCCCAGCCGCCTCCTGCATAGAACATCCCCATCAAGTACCCAAGCTAATTGGCACAGCCAAATTTTGAGGCCTTTCCAGAAGGGCAAAAGGGTGGGGTGGATCTCATTTTCAACAGCAAGATATTCCAAAATGCAGGGGCCACAGCAGAAAAGGCTTTCTCCTGGACCCCATCAGCCAAAATTTCTTGACCAATGGGGTCTGCAGCATTCCCATTCTGCTAGTGTGAGTTGAGTGTGCCAAACTCTCGGGCAAGATGAATCAGGTATCATAAATCTGTCTTTCGTATTTTTCATCAAGACCCATTATTTAAAGCAAAATTCATTTTAAAAACTCAGCTATAAGTGAGATGATAGCTGCTCAACCTCTACTTATCAATCTATATCAATACTACAAAGGACACAAATGGACAAATATAACCATAGTCAGCAGTTATACCCATCATTATACTTGCAACTAATGTCTTGCTTGATTCTATTCGTAACTGAAATCAGTGAGATTTAGTAACATGTACTTTTGACTGGATCTTGTTTAGCCTGTTAAACAAATGTGATATAGCCTGCTGAAGCTCTTAAAATCTAACAAAATCTTCCAAATCATAAAGGTCACATCAAACTTTAAATCATATCAGATGTAAGTTGAGTACTTTTAAGTGTTTGGCTCAAGTTATTGACACAATTTCAATGATGACAAGCTAGATAACCTAATGGTAGGTGACATTTAGGAACTTTGACTTTTAATCCCAAATAGAATCTTATTGCTAATAGATAGAGGCCTAAAATTTTGATCCAATCAACATTTTTGCCTGGCATCTTCATACAGCATCTTTCTATTCACATATGTTTCTTCCTTTGTGTGATTGAAATTCATTCTAACATATAAAACAAAACAAATCAGAAAAGGAATTAATAGGTTGCAGAACTTAATATTGTCTCAGCTGGAAGTATAGAGAAAGAAAGCTTGAAAGTTTGCTACCTATAGTAATACTGAGAGTATTAGACGAATACTATATTTTTCCTATTTTTTACTTGTCTGTAAAAATAAATGTCAGATTGTTAATGAAATAGAAATGGAGAAAGTGTGAAAATTCATCCTTACTTTTGTTATGTGAAGTTGGAAACATAAATTTATACCGTACAGCAAATACTATATTTTGTCAGATCAAGGCCCTTCATAGATTATAAAGTGCACTTATGTAGTTTGAGGTACCCTACCTAGACTCAGAAGAGAAAAATAATGATTGTAATACTGATTACAATTTAATTCTTCACAAACACATTGAATCAAATTTCCCTCCTATTGTTACATGCAATGGTGATAGTATAGCACCTTCTTTTCATCTTGATGAAAAGAATTTTTCCAAATTGACCAGATATTCCTGAAGTCCTTCACTCATCTTAAAACATCAGAAAGAATAATGGAAGTTCTACATTACTTCATACTTACTGTTAGGATACTTTAGCTAAGATTGACCAGTTACAAGAGTTTAATCTCTGACTCCTCCATGCAGTAACAGATCTGAAGAAGACTTTAGAAATTATGAACGAAAATTATAGGGCCAAAGGATTAATCATAAACCTTTTGAGTCATGAATGAGCCCATAATAGAGATGTGTTTCTCTAATTTTTTCCTTCCTAGTGCTCAGAACTGATACTATTTTAATTAAATTTAACAAACCCTCCCTCCAAAAGCAATGTGTATGCCATTGGTATTGTAGACAATACACATAAACCTGTCTGGTCCTGCTGCTGCCAGGAAAAGCATTACAATTCTATAATGTCCAACAAATAATTCTATGTTTATGATGCTGTAAGGCATTAAGCCCTCCAGATAATTTTCTCATCCTTGTTGCTGCTTGCCTCCCATAAGCACTATTTTAATTCATTTATCAAATTTATTATTAATTATATGGATGCTTATATTATTCTTTGGAGTTGTCTCAAAGCAAGTAAACACAATTAAGACACATATCTAAAAATGTTTAAAATGTTTTTTTTTTAAATTCAATAAATTGCTGTGCAAAATTCAGTGGTAAAGCATATTCACTTTCTCTCTCCATTGCCCCCCCTTTTTTGTTTCCTTGAAATTCTTTAAATCTTATTTCTCCTTCTACTAAAATTCAGGAGAAAAACTCATTTTGAAACATAGGCAAGGAAAGTTCAACCTACAAGGATCAGCAAAATCATACACTTCATTGGTAAAAAAAAAGTATAATGTAAAATGTACATTAAAAAGTTTTATATGTACAAGATTATTTTCCACCCCTCTCCTTCCAGGCAAAATAATCAGATTTAGGAATTAATTATTTGGGGCAGGAAAATTAAATCCTTCTCTTTCTCTTCCTCTCCTTCTCTATATTGTAGAGAGCATTGAATATCCAATCTAAGATGTAATTTCTTTTTATTTTTTTGAGAATATAATAGTAGGTAAAAGAATCTGGCAATTTCTGTTGAGCATTTTCATGCTAGCTACAGGCAGATCATTCACCTTGTTATAAGTGTTCATTTTTAAAAAAATATATTGACCAGCTAAAGTTATCCCCTTGAAAATTTAATGAATGGGAGATATTTATCCATAAGCTTAATTCTCTTTCAGAAAGCAGTGATTCCAAATGTTTAAACTCAGCTTAGTCATGAACTTTAATGTGTAACCTGAAAAATTACTTAAAATGGAAAAAAATTAAGGAGGTATTTATTACTTATGGATTTATGGGATTTAAAACAATGAACTTTAGCTGAATTACTGTATGCACTGTGCCCATAGTGTTAGAAAACCATCAAAGGATCACTGTGCAGTATTTTGAAATGTTCATGAAATTGAAGTAATTTGGGGTTTGAATGACCCATGAGTTATTTATGTTATTTATACAAAAAACTTTTAATTTATTCTAATTCCCAAATGCTGATTATTTTACTTGCTAAAATGCTTGAAGACAAATTCTCTGCTTTCTTAGTATTTAACATAGTCTAGAACTGTCAATCCTCATTTCCAAGAAAGTGTGTAAATTGCAAGGCTGGTAATTTGGAGCAATTATACGCTTTCTTAATTACTAATTTGAGTAAATCAAGATACAGTAATTTCTGCACTGTGGGTGAGAATACTCTAAACTTCAACCCAGCTGTTTCTGCTACTTTATATAACATGAATATTAATGCATTTTGATAACCAGAATAATTCATTTCTTGTCACAGATTGACATTCAATTAATAAAGATGAAACTTTTTTGTCTCAGAATACATCACCAGACCAAAATTAATCAGAAGAATTTGCAATAAGACTTACATGCTATATTGAGAGGATGGATTTAACATGCAAATATCAGTCAGGATACTTACAGTATTCATTTTTAATTTGTAAATGTGCCAAACTTCCAGATGCATTTTGATAAAGTCTTGTCAAGAATTATTTAGGAAGGGGGAAATATATATTTTTGAATTTAAATTCAATACAAGATTGAGGGAAATTATATTGGAAGAGGAAATAATAACTTTCACTAATAGTCACATGGGGAGAGAAATGAAAATTATATTTTCAGATAACTCCAAATGCTTTTCAAAATTAAGGAGTCTCTCTTTTCCAGTTTACACATTTTAAATAAATCACTTACACTATATGTATATTCATGAAAACATTTTAACCCTTTTTCCAAACACAATCCCAAAATTTATGGAAATGTCTGAAGTATCCACAAATGCAAAGAAATAAATAATGAGAATAATAAATCTACTACTTATAACTCTTAAACCTGTAGTTAAATCAAAATGCTATGTCTGTCTATCTAGTACAAGAAGGTTTCCAAGTGTGGTATGTTATGGTAGATCAACAAATTCCATCATGTGCTTCAGCACATTAAAATCTGTTGTACATCCATAAGGCTTATAGCTTCCTTCTTCCAGTACAAGCCTAATGGCTAGGACTGAGTAGGCTAGTAACCACAATTTGTCATTGTTATCTTGTCATATGGTGCTGTTAAAGAAAAAAATATAGAAAAAATTGAACAAAAAGCACTACACAATTTCTCATTGTTATCTGGTCATATGGTGCTGTTAAATAAAGAATTATAGAAAAATTTGAGCATAAAGACTACATGAAAATTTTCAAATTAGAAGCAGAGAGAAACATAGAAAAAGGAGAGAGAGAGAGAGATGATTTGAATTTCTGGAACTCTTCATAAAAAAATGCAAAGAATTTGCTTTTATTGGGAATACACAAAACATCCTCAGAAACAGGCTTATACAAAGAATTAGTGTTGAAAATATTTTCATCAAATCAAACTATGTTCGACCTGTACATGTGTGAAACATGTGTGACCTGTACCACAGCTAATATGACCACTCATCTAACTTGATAGAGCCATTATGTTGGGACTATTAGGCAAAGGTCTGGAATCCTGTTGCTTAAGGAATCCCAAACATCAGCAGCAGTGTCATAATATTTTTGCTTTTTCAAATACACACTGTGCAAATAGGAGGGAGAGGGGAGAAGAGGACAAATCCCTCTAGCCATTAATCACCTATAAGCAACTTACTCCTCTCTTTTTTGTCATGGTCTAGGTGAAGGATTAAAGCCAGTCCTGTAGCTGATGGCAATTGCGAAAGCAATTCTGTCAGTAGCAGCCTTTTAGAAAATTAAATCTTCATGATCCATTGGGCTTCACCTATGTAGGTCTATAGTCTGCAATGTAAACCTCTTATGGGCTCCTACTGCCTCCTATTCACTTGATAAAGGAAGGATCAGTATACAATAGAAACAAGAGTGAAGGTCTGTAAGACCCTGAGAAAAATGAAAATAATTTGTATAAACTGCTGTTCTAGAATATAATAAATTATATATTAAGAAGGTAGTATATTAAAAATATAGTAATGATAAACTTGTTCAAAAATACAGAGCAGACTGCAGCCTTAAGCATGTTCATATAAAGATGACATTGCCTTGTTAAGGTTAATGTTAGTTTTGCTCATTTCTGGTCATGGTACCAACAGATGGACATGTTATTTGTTTCCTGGGTATCTTTATGTGAAAAGGGCAGGACAGTTATTCTACCCTCTTGTTGTTTTAAAAAATACAGGCTTTAATAAAATGTTTTATTCATCTAAAAAAATGTTAATATTTCAAATCCCAATTTCCCATGAAAGCATGTAAAATTCAATATTCAATAACAAACAATTATTTTACATAATTTTTAAATAGTCTTAAACAATTTACAGTATCATGTCTACTTACATTACAAAACTGAAGTCTTGTTTAATAAATACTATAAGCATCATTGAGTCCTTAGATTAAATACTCTGAATGGACACACCTCCTTGGCAAACCATTATTGACTTTTTTATTTTTGTTCCTGTTACCTATCCATTTCATTGTCCAATTGTCAGGTGTAAAAGACGGAGTCACCTCTTAAAAATTCCAGTTAAATGATTTATTGCTTGTACACAAGTATCTTCTTAACTAATGGTCAGCACTTAGTTGGTGCCAGTTAGCATTCAACAGCAATCAGGAGGGGTTGGACTTAGTATGTTTGTGGCTATATAGTGACTCTAGACTAAACCCTCCTTTTGTCCCTCCCCCGGCTCTGCCATCTCAATAGTAGATAATCATCAATAGTAAATAAGCAGTATGCAAAGACTACACATATGGATATAATTATGGTAGGCAAATAGGCAGATAAGTATTATGAAATGATAGTTGGCATTGCAGTCAATTCCTTCTGGAATATGGCCTTGAAATCCCAGTTATGCCCAGTTATAGATGCTGATCCTGAAAACTTATTCATAAAAGAAGTTGCTACACTGGTCTGGAAATTAATTCAATTTTCACATAATAGTTCACAGATTAATGCTATTAGCCTTGTGAGGTAGTCCAGAATACCAGCTCTATCTTTATTGCATAGTTATATTAAAAGAATCTTGAAAATCTGAAAGTACATGTCCCATCCCTCACTCTCCCAAAATTTAGGAGTTTCCCTTCTGAGAAGTTTTTGGCCATCCTTCTTCTTTCAGATTCCAATATTATTATCAGACTATTGATATCAGCCGTCTTGGGTAATCCAGATAGGAAACATGACTAGATGAGCTAATTCTACTTTCTTGCAAGGCTACATTAACAGAATATGAAGGTACAGACTTCCTGTTGCCACTTTTAACTCCCTAAACAATTAGAATGGGTCCTTCCAACGTTTCTTCTTCTGACCATTGATCCATTGAAGGTTTCTTGCCAATTTTGTCTGATTGTTTTCTGGGCAGCATCTCTTTCCCTTATCCCTAAGGTAATTCACTTCCATTACATTTGTTTCAGCTATGGCTCTTCCTCCTGTCTCTCGTGGTCATTTCCACGTATCATTATAAATACAGCTAAGTTGTTCATTGATATGATATTGTCAAGCATTTCCATTATACCAATTCAATGTTAATAAGCAAACGGTGTGCTTAAATTTATCTCTATGTTGGTAATAGATTTCCCTAACAAAATAAGAACATGCTTATTGCCCCTTCAAAGTAAGACAATTCCAATATGACAGTTGGCATTGAAGTAGATTCTTCCTGGAAGATGTTTTTTGAGAAATTCCCAATTAGGCAGTATCATACCTTATAATAAGGCAAGTCATTCATTCATCAAATATTTCTCTTCATACAGAATGCTCCCTGCATAAATTACCAGGAGTAAATAATGTTTTTCATACTCCTTGAATCTAGAATTGGAAGACATTGAGATCTTTAGCAAAATTCAGAAAAGTTCCTTCGATGAAAATAGCCAAAGAAATTAAAGTTGGGATGAGGACATCCATTTATACCATATCCTGCAGTCATCATTAATGAAATAAATTTTCAGATATTTGAAACACTCTTAAAGTCTAAGAATTCATGAACAAAGATGATGGTAGAATAACGTGCATACTTGGGCATACTATTAATCATCAAAAGTTTTGGATTATTATTATCTATGTACAACAATAATTTATAACAATTTATAGTTGGCTTTCTTAGTGTCTTGACACTATAAACATTCAAGGGGAACAAACGGAAATGCTACGACTACATTTCACTTATCATAAAAGAGCACAAATACAGCTGAAATACCATTTTTCCTATTGGAAAATTGCAATGTGGTATACTATCCTGTAAGAACTGGGCATGCAAATTCATTCATTGGCCGACATCATCAGTTGTCTTATATGGCAGTGATTTTTTAGCAAATAAATATTCAGATTGGAAAACTCTGATGAAGCTGTATAACTTCAGTTCAAGGATCATAGCAATAAGAATGATGGTTGCTGTAGTCATTTCAATAATGATTAGCGTCATGTGTAACAAGTATCTGGTTCACCAGACTATCTTATTTGTTGGGGAAAAAAACCCCCTGTGTTGTTCTGTGAAAATACTATATATGTAGCAAAATCCTCAGTACCTCAATCTTGCACTCATTTAACATGAAAATAACTGTACAATATTTTCTATAGTCAATGGGCTTTGATATAAAAAATCATTGCCATTGTGCATCTTGTGAAATATATTCCACCCATACTCCTTTCAGAACAGAATGATAAAATGTAACGCATTGCCCTTTCATGCTTCATCACTGGCTGAACTATTCTGTTCCTTCCTGGTTTAAATATTTCCTGTCTACTCAGAGAACAGATTCAAGGTCATCAGATAATTTGACAGCTATTCATTTTGCAACAAAGGAGTAACTTGATATCAGAAATATGTAAAGGAGGGGGAGGACCCATTCTCAACATTTCTGAAAGTTTATTGCTAATATTGTCCAGAATTAAACATTATTTTATCCATTTCTCAATAAATCTTTTAATTGAAAACAATTTAATTACATTAAACATATTCTCCTATCCTATGCATACAATAAAATTGCATAGAACACAATACAATAAAATAAATGGAGGTTTTTATCACAGAAACCTTTTAAAATTTGTGTTCCCATTTCTTCCTCTGTGAATGTCACTGCATTAATCATAAAATATTTCAAAATACTAATTTATTAATAATATACTGGATAAAGGATCTTTTGATACAGTGAGAAAATAATACATGGTCATATCAATGTTATGTAATCTTTTATTCATAAATGTTACCCTTAAGTCAGTTTGCCCCAATATGGAAACACTGAGATATGTTACAAAAATGCCAGCCAGCATTCAGCGTTGCTTTTTTGCCTCTTTGATTCATGAACATGCACCCCCAAATACCAGCATACTCTGCATTTTACTCTAATAATCTACTTTTTGCCAGAATTAACATTGATAAACATTCTGAAGTGCTCTTTCAGAACAGGGATATATTCTACATTCTCCTTCTCCTTGTACCAATTTATTTATTTTATGTTATCTAAAAGCTGAATATAAGAGTTAATGAACATTTTCACAAAATGCATTTATTTGCATAGTCCAGGCACAAATCTAATTTGTCCACAAGAGGCACATTGGCCTAATTGTTAAGATGTTGGGCTTGTTGTCCAGAAGGTCAGCAGCCTGAGTTTGAGACTTAGGTGCCATGTGACAGGGTGAGCTCCTGTTAATTCGCCCCAGCTCCAACTGCCAACCTAGCAGCTCAAAAGCATGCAAAATACAAGTAGATAAATAGGTACTGCCTAAATTTTGGGAAGTAACAGCGTTCCACGAGCTCAGAGTATAGTCCTGCCAACCACAGAAGTGTCTTCAGTCAATGCTGGCTCTTCATCTATGAAATGAGATGAGTACTGCCCTCTGGACATAACTGAAAGGGGAAGCCTTTACCTTTTTTTTAAGGCATAAATCTGATCATACCAGAAAATGTCCTGGAAGAACTGAATAGATTTTAAGTTGTTTATTGCTGCCTAATTATTATGTGAAAGTTGAAAACTCATGAAAATGTCAGTATCTGACAATCAGTCACTACAAGGTGTAAAAATCTTGACCTGCATTTCTGCCAATATAGATTTCAAATAGAGTTCAAAGTCAATTTGGAACCTGGTCAAGATGATTGAGTTCTTTTTAATAGATGTTTCCAATATCTTTTTAAAAAAAATATTCTCAGATTTACAGTGTAGTGAATTTGATCTACGAGATAACCACGTGTGGTGAGTTAAGAATTGTTAAGAATGATTACCACAAAAGCATGATAGCAATATGAAAAGGAAAACAAATTTACAAAAGAGTGACTAATGTACTTTGGTTGCTAGAGAAGAACAAGGAATATGTCAGAAGTAATTCTTTCAGCAGTGTAGAAGGAAATATAAGTAATCCAAATGTTTATAGGTAGATATGCAAATATTTTACTTAAATGTTAAGACAATGCTAGTTTTTTACTATGACTGGAAAATAGAGCATTTCTCATGTTTTCATATATCAGATAAATTGCAAAATGTTCTATGACCAGGAGATTACATAAAACCATTTTCTACAACAATTGTCACATTTATTTGAATTACATTAAAGATTTAACCTCAAGTGCAGCCAGTTTCATAGAATATATGTCATTGCAGAAGCCCAGAATTATTGATTAGTTATTATAGTTATTATCTTGATTTGGTGGAAATGTCTACCTGGCAAGGCTTTGACATGGTAGAACTCATACACAAAGCACCCTATGTGCAATATACCCATAATGATTTTGGAGGTATGTCTCCTGTATAGCTGTTAAAAGGACAGGATCATAAAGGAGTTAAGAATTATGGATGGAAAATTATGAATTCTAATGGTAAAGATAGAAGAGAAATCCCAATTTTATTTTATTACATAAAATAAATAAATAAATTTTCAATTTATTCTAGAATATTAAAATATTATAAAGCTAAATCAAGCACTGCATCGTATGATTAAAAATGCAATATTAGCTATATTGTTCAGAAGTCCTTTAATGTCAAAAGTGTATATTCACAAAAAGTGGGGAAACATTGCATCTGCAGATAGCCATCCAACAATCCTAGGTAAGGAGGGCTCAAGGAAATCCTTTCAGGGCTGTAGTGAGGATTATGCTTACTTGGATTCACTTGAGCTGATGCTATGGCAATTATTATTCTGCTTAATTTTGGTTTCCTAGGTTATACGTTCCAATTACATAGTCTAATAATTTCAACACTGACATTCCAGTCTTCAATCAAGAGCATTGACTCTTGTTCACATATTCTGTCAATTTCAGATTGAATGTGACTATAAAGCCTATCACCTTCATCTTCTGTTTCATCAGTGATTGGAGCATAAACTTGGATAACTGTCATATTAAGGAGTTGTCAGTGAATCTTATAGATATTATTCTGACATTAACTGCACTGTAGCCAACTGTTTTTGCTGTATCCTGAATATGTAATATGATATGACTTCATTAATTAACTTTATGCCTTCTTTGTTTTTCGTGTCCTGAATGGTAAACAGTATGTTCTTCTGATTGAAAATGTCCAATTCCAGTCCATTTCCAGCTGCTGATCTCTGAGACATCAATGTATAGAAGATTAATTTCATCTTTCACTGAGATGTACTTTCCCATATTTATGCTCCCACTGTGATTGTCATGATGAGATAGCCTGGAAGGACTTATGAAGTGCGAGTGAGGAGGAGGAGGTGCTGGTGGTATTTAAAATGTTGAGTCACCTCAAATTTATTTGTCAGGATGAAATAAGTCATCCAGATTAGGCTCCTCTAACATTTGGGCCTGAGGTTGCTGGTTGTGCTGAGAGTTGTACTTTAACTGCTTCTGATGCTCGATGTGTTCCCCAGTTCTAGTAAAGAAAAAAATTAGGTTGGTATGGGAAGACATCTTTGGTAGTTATTTAATTATTAAAATATTATGTATTGCCATATTTTTCATTTTTCTGTTTTTAAATTCCAGTAAGAGGAAGCAAAGTTCATAAAAGACTGTCCATTATGTATCTAAAATGGTATGACTGAACTGTTATCCTAAGATGATCCTGGGAGATATTGCAGTGATGGTCTCTGTACTTTGGCTTTTCATGTGTTGGGTAATTGGCAGGAGTTTAAATCTAAATAAATGAAAGAAAAACATGCTGCATCTCTTTCAAACTTACTGTGACAGTTGACTGTGAAAAGCAAGCAGAAAGCATTGGCTTCCTAACAGTTCAAGCACCTTCTTTTCATGATTGTTAAAATCATCTCCATAAAATTGTCACCTAGGAACATGCTCGATATAAACTTTGCAAGTTCTAAATTGGTGTTCATGTACCAGTAACGATATAGTTTCTTTATTAGCTACACACAGGCCAGTGTTGAGAGCAATTAGCAAGAGAAAAAGCAAGCGAGAGAGATCCATTTCATATTATGCACTGGCAGAACTATCTTCATTATTTGCCCATATTTCTTTACTTATCTGGAGAAGAGATTAAATTTTATGAGCTATATTCACAATTTTAATTAAAAAAGCATGCTCAGAATGGATGGTTATGAAGGTCAGGGTACTCATTTTGAATGGCCTCACAAAACAATGACATTTCACCACCAGATTGCCTATGCTTTAGTGATATGTTTTGTGATATTTTTACAAATTTGCTCATGAGAAACAGCAAAACAATACTTCAAATCATGCAGTTATTCATTCATCAACTGGATAAGTATCAGAGTTATTACAAAATTGACAAATAGCAGATATTACTTATTCTTGAGTGGAAAAGCTACCAAATGTCCTTATTTTAATTCACATCCAATGATTCTTTCTGCAATTGTGAAATAATTTAGGCATTCATATACAAATAATGAGTGTGTTTCTGAAAGAATGGTAAGGTTATGTACTAGGGTTCATTCTTTTTATCATGCACAAGGAGATAATTTCAAACCATTGTTTTTACTTATATGAAGAAAATGGAAATTTAAAATCCTTATTTTAAAAATAACGTATGAGTGGATGGGTTAGGTCTCCATTCATAGTCTGAATGCTAATGAGACATATTGGATACCTCTGGGAATAAGACTCATGTATGTGAAAAAGAATCCTGATTGGCTCTCTTCCTTCTCATTTATAATTTTTATTTATTAAATTTATCTTTTGGATACGTAGACAATGAATAATGTGTATGTGAAAGTTAACATAGGCTATAACATGTGATTAATTCTCATTCAAACTATAGTCACAAGCTATGATCTTGGTTAATTAGTGCTGATGTCTTGATGTAATTTAGTAATGTATTATTTTGTTTAGAATTGGACATGACTTGCAGGAGAAACCATTACCTTTTTATTATTTGATTTACAACCCTAATTACACAAAGAATAGTGAATCATTGCTGCTCTGAAGAATTCCTGATTCCAGAACCTCACTGCCACCTCATTATACAATTCTGTTGTATTTGAGAACTGGAATTCATGAAGAGAAGTCATTAGCCAATTGTGTCTGTAAAAGAAGATCAGAAAGTCAAGATGATGTCATTGATTGTCCAGTCATGGTCATCATCCTGACATTTTTGAAATCCCACTTTTAAGGTTGCCTTTAAACTCAATACATGCAATATAAAACAAAAATGTCTAGAACACAAATATTTGTCTCATAGAGACAATTTTGAACTGCTATAATGTAACTATATGAACTGTGATCTGATCTTTAGGGATGGATTCATATTTTGTTAATTTTTAAAACATGATGTATCAGCAAAATGGAAAATGTATATGTAAATACTTAAAAGGAATCAACATGGTTTCTGACAGGATTTTCCTCATTTTCAGGATTCACTAAGTATCTAGACATAGGTGGCTGAAAAAGATTTATTTGCATGCTTGTTTAATCTATAGGTCTCCCATCTCATTACATTACTCTGGGTAGGTAAATATAAAACAAAATTTAAAATAACAGAAATAACATAAAAATACAGCCAAGAACACTCAAAAACTAACCATGAAATGGCTGATAATCCTTTTTAAAGCTTTTCACAACGTCCTTCTCCAAGGAATAAGTCAACAAGGGCCAAGTGAATTAGAAACAAGAAAATGTGTGAGGACAAATGATGTTCTTTTTCTGGATTTATTATCCAAACTATTTAGGATAATAAGAGAATCTCTCCAAACCGAGTTAAATATGATAAATACAGTTCAATATAAAGGAATGCAAAGTGATAAATGTCACAAAAAAATTAAACTTCACGTGTAATGGGATCTAAGCTGGTAGTAACTGACAAGAAAGGGATCTTGAAATCATGCCGAAAGAAATAATCAACGGCTGAATCTCTTGTAAAAAGAGGAAATTAAATTCCATTCTTGAAATCATTCGAAAGACAACATGCCTAAATGTGTAAAACAAATACCTAAGCTTGCAGACAACATTACTGTACACTTGTCTGTTTCAATCTAATGAACATTAAGCAAAATTCATAAAATGAATAAGAAATTCTAAGCTAAAGAAATAAAAGCAGGAATTAAAAAAGGAAATATAACAAAATCTAGTTCACACCAAACACTCAAAAAGTATGGGCCCTTCTTAAAATTAATGATGAGATTGCACTTTAAGGTACTAGATGGGTTTTGCTCAAAAAAATGGCTTTTTATAACGATGGAAAAAGAACAAGAAAAGACAATCAAAATTATAATAAGGGTAAAGCATTTTTCTGAGGAATCACTGTAGCATCTGGAACTTCTACTGTGTGTGTAAATTAAGTTGATAATTGGAGATAAATGGAGAGAAGATAAAAGCATGTGAGAACATCTACGAGGTGGAATATGCAGACTGAGAAAAACAAATCTCTTAAATATGTCAGCCATGAAACTAAACTAATAAAATATTTATATAATTAGGTAGGCATGTATAATTAGTTCTATCTGTAATTTGAAAAGATTGTTATTGTAGTTGTTGTTCATATCTGCGATTGTTCCCAGGAAGATTTCAGGTTGTTATGAGAAATGAAATCTACATTAGAAGCACTTATAAAGAAAGGAAACTTTTATTTTTCTCCTTTGTTATTTTCTCCCTTTATTTAACCATATGGCAGACTTTGATAACTATGGCCATAAAAAAATACACACTTTTCACTATCTTTAAAGAAAGCAAAATAAAACAGGGCTGCTTTCTAGGAGCTACTAATGAGTCCCATTGCTTGCTAAAAGATGAAAAATGCTACTTTGGGTAAACATAAAAGTAAAGATTTAACGAAAATTGCAGTTGTAGTGTAGATGTCACAAACCCTCAAATATATATCAGGGAAATTCTTATCTATATAAAAGTATTGATTTATAGGGCTGAGGGGGTGACTTTAAATCCTGGATACTTCGTGCTGCCCCCTCCTCTGGATACACATGTTTATTCTTGCATTGTTAGAAAACACAAGCAGACCATCTGGAAATGATGTAGCAAAACGATCTACTTAAGATTTAGACAAGTTTCACCTTGGAAGAATTTATGATGAGAGGTGAAAATGAAGAAAGGATCCTAGATTTGCTTGCCCTGTAAATGAGGTCAGTGTGGGTTCCTGATGATGGAAGTGCTTCTGCACAAAATTCCCTATGGGAAATGTCTCTTTTTTTGAACACATTGTGTGATTTTTATGAACACACTGCGTGATTTTTAAGGCGATTAAAAGCAACTACATGCAGGTTGCTCAGTGTCTTACTTTTTCATTAATTAATCCATAATTCATAATCCATAAGTCATGTCCATAATTAAGAAATTTTACCAGGTTCAAAAGTTTGTCTTTCTGTTATGACTCTTATCCATTTTGTTTATTTATTAAATGTATATGCCGAATCCAAAGCAACCCTCGGCGGCTTACAGAAAAAAATAAAAATAAAACAGAATTAGAAACAACTAAATCATTAAAAATAAACCAACTGGGTAGAGCAGGGAGATAAAATATACATATATGAGAAGAGGTGAATATTAAACCACTAACCATCTCCAAGATGAAGTATCCCCATCAGAGCTCAATGCCAGCTGGCAAAGCCAGATCTTAAGGAGAAGATCTTCCGGAAGATCTTCTGGAAGCTTGTAAGGGTGGGCACAGACCTCACCTCTGGGGGCAAGAAGTTCCACAAGGCAGGAACCACAGCCAATATTTCTTGGCTGATGGGATCCGGAGGAGGTCTCTTCCTCTGGATCTGGTGGTGAGGGACATCCCCATTGGAGTGAGATGGTTCCTCAGATAAACTGGTCCCATGCCTTGAAGAGCTTTAAAGGTCAAAACCAAAACCTCGATATTGACTGCAGCAGCAGGAGCTTAACAGGTAAGCAAAACCTTCAGGTGGTCCAATTTGGCCACTG
>JANHZU010002737.1:14691-33041 GCA_032468055.1 Acrochordus granulatus | reverse complement strand
TCGAGCTGAGATCATTCTGTCGTTTTGGAGATTGTATCCCAGAACTGCTTTTCCCACTCTTTTATTGACTATGATGGGATGGTCGCCATGATCATAATTTTTTTAATGTTGAGTTTCAAACCAGCTTTTGCATTCTCTTCTTTCACCCCTCATCAAGAGGCTCTTTAGTTCCTCTTCACTTTCTGCCATTAGATGTAAATACATTTATTTATTTATTAAATTTATATGCCACCGAAATCCAAATACATAGTACAATATATTAGATATAGATCATTCAGTAGCCATCATTTCTAGTTTACTCTAATGTAAATTCTAAAGTTTAGCTCATCAGTTTCAGTTTTACAGTTTCTTGTACCTATGTCCAAATCAGCTGAACTTCAGAGCTGATTTCCAAAAGGTACTTTGGAGGAGGTGGGAGCTGTCCATACTCCCCTTAAACCATGCCTTTGTGCAGGATTGTACTATAACATATATTACAGATTAATCTATATTGCTTTGGAATAGAGTTGTCTAATATACATTTTTTGAATTGATAAATTGTGTCCCTTTAAATATATATTGATTAAATGGATAAAATGTTAGCTACATTTAAGCTCCTGCATTGGGCAAGGAATTTCTTTGGATTTTGGTGGCATATGAATTTAATAAATAAATAATTTTTAAAGTTATATGCTGCCAAATTCAAATCGACTCTTGGTGATTTATATTAAAAACATATAATAAAAACAGAATTAAAAACAACTAAAAATCATAAAAAATAAAACAACCAGGCAGAGTGGGAAGAAAAAACATATATATGGGGGAACTGAACACTAAACCACCTCATTCCATGGAAATGAATGATCTCACCCAGTGGTTTCATGTAAATGTTAAAAAGGAGAGGAAAAAGTACCGAGACTTGAAAAACACCACAAAGTAGCAGCCGTGGGTTGGACTTCTCTCCCCCTATTAACACCAATTGGAACTGGCCTTGAAGAAAGAAGCTGAACCAGTGCAAAACTGCACCGCCCAGGCCCAACCCCCACAGCCGACCCAAAGGATACCATGGTTAACTGTATCGAAAGCCACTGAGAGGTCAAGGAGAGCTAGGATGGATGCACTACAGCCATTCTGCTCTTGCCAGAGATCATCCACAAGAACGACCAATGCTGTCTCTGTCCCATAACCGGGCCGGAACCCAGACTGAAAATCCAGAAAATCCATTTCCTCCAAGAACCTTTGTAGCTGCCAAGAAACCACTTTCTCAACCACCTTCCCTAAAAAGGGCAAGTGGGAGACTGGACAATAACTGTCCAGACAGATGGTGTCCAATGAAAGGTTTATTTAACAGGGGACGAAACAGGGCCTCCTTAAAAGGGCCTAGAAAAGTCCCTTCTCGCAGTGACGCAGTAATCATTGCATGGACCCGCTTGCTAGTCACCATCTGGGCAGCTTTCACCAACCAGGAGAGACAAGGATCTAATTGGCAAGTGGTCGCACTGACAGCACTGAGGACTCTGTCCACTCCATCAGGGGCAGCAGGATTGAATTGTTCCCAGATAACTGGGCAAGACCCCTTCCTCGGCACCTCTGATGGATCTGCCTCACGCACGGCTTCCGAGACCGAATCCGAGCGACTTTATCAGCCTAGTGATAAGCCAACTCCTCTTCAAGGCCCTGACGATCTCCCGAGTGCCCCACTGCCAAGAAGGGACCGGGTGATATTAAACAGAGCTGAAGGACGCACTCTGTCGATGCAATAAGGGTGGAGAATTAATTACGTTTCACCTCCCTTATCACCACAAGGTAGGGCTCAACAACAGCTCTAACTCGTGTTCGGCTGGATTCTTCCCCAGACTTCTGCCAGCGGCACTCCAGGCATCTCTTTACCCTTTTCAGCACTCGTAATTCTTCCGTGAACCATGGAGAGTGCCGAGTGCAATGAGTAGAGGGAGATCCCACGGATCCCAACTGATCTCATGGACCCAGCTTCAAGAACAGAGTCTCACAACCAGACACCTATGGATCAAGGCTCCTGGAGGCAAAAAGAATCCCCACTATCACCCCATCTCCCCTACCCTAGGGTTTCAGCTGGTACCAAACCTTAAACCCAACTGGGCACATCACCAAGAGGGCAACCTCCACTCAGGAGCCAGCCAGCTCTCAGTAATGTATGCCAGATCAGCCTGCTCCTCCTCAGTGATGTCACAGATTAAAAGAGCTTTATTATTGACTGATCTGGCATTCACTAGCAGCAGCTGGACCCCAGGGCCTCCAAGGAAATGCGGTCCAAGTGCTGGGTATGAGCAATGAGGGCCAGAATACATGACCAATATTAAACATTGCTTCTTAGTTTTTCTCTTCTCTTGTAATGGCCTGTCCCCCAGCTCCCATTGCACCCCATGCCCATCACCACCTGAATGGAATCTCCTGCCCCTAACACACCAGGTGAAGATCTCCCTCCCCTCCATAGGCTCTGCCATCCCCCACAACCAAATCAAATACACAGACAAAGAACCTAAAGGAAGAATGATGAACAGAGCACTAGGCTCTCAGAGGCTTACAGTACTCCTGTATCCTCCCTCCCACTCACACCCAGCCATCTCACTGCTAGATGGAGAGGGAGGCCTACTCACACATCCCTCACCCAGCTCTCACCTTGGGTGAGGGCCCACAGCACACCTACATCCCCCCTGACCAGCTCTGGCTCTCACCCTGGAGCCATCCCCCAACCAGACAGGACAACAGTTCTCCCACATGGCCCACCAATGATAACTCAGTCCTCTCTAGTGGCCATGATACCCCAGCATAGTCATTCTGTAGTTCTTGGCCAGTCCCAAGGCAATGAGGACAGGTTGCTGATTTCTTGGCCTCCGTTGCTGCGGCTGCAACAGCCAGCATTATTGCCACTCTGCTGCTCTTCCTAGCTGCTCCAGGAGGCCTGGGCTGTAAACTGCCAATTCCCAGCCTATGCCATTGCAGCAGTCACACAGCTGTTGTCATCACCACCTCCACAATGTTAAAAAACACTCCCACAGCTTCCAGCTTGAATAACAAGTTCTCACCGATGATCTCACCGCCAACCAAACCAGTCAACTCCATATTCCGCTAAGGCAGACAACGATTCCAAGACCCCGGCCTCACTCTAGATTGAGCCAGAACAGTTGGTCTCAGCCTCCAACGTCATTGCACCATGCTGCCGTCCCCCTGCTGTTCCTGCTGACAGACCACTGATCCCAGGGAGAAGAAAAGCAGACTGGCTCAGGTTTCCCAACAAACAGCTTCAAGCCTCGGCCTACAAATGGCCTCTGGCAAAGCTTCAGCAGTGTTGCAATCTCTTCCAAAACCTCCGCTGTTCCCAGCCACCAGAAGCTCCAGGAGTGAGAGACCAGCCACCAAATATCAGATCCGGGTACGAACTAGAAGGAGAAAAGTCTCCCCATAGCCACTCGGGGAGCAAGCAGGTGCTCTGTGCTCTGTGTCCACTCCCGGCTGCCATCTTGCTAGCATTCCAAATATAACCACTCGTACAGCTGTCCCCATCAGCAGGAAAGCAATCCCTATGCGTGATCTACTTTTTGTTTCCTAGCACCTGACATTTTTGGATCGGATGTATTTATTTAACACATTTCTGTGCTGCCAATCTCCAAAGACTCTTGGTAGCTTACAATCAATTAGATATTTATACATTGTCTGTTACTAACCCTGCCCCCCCTGCTGGCTGGCGATGTTTGCATCCGGGGCATTCTCTGCAGTTCCTGCTCCGTCCCTGGTGGGAAGGAAGTCTGACTCTGACTCGCTGCTCAACTCTGACTCGCCGCTCCCATTGTAGCCAGCCAGCTCCCACCGAAGTGGCACCCATTTTACCTAATTGCCTGTTTTCACGTGCTTTCAAACTGCTGGGTGGGCAGGAGCTGGAGGCGAGTGATGGGAGCTCATCCTGTCATGCAGAGCTGTGGATCGAACCAGAGTGCCGGTCATTTCTAGTCAACACAACTGGCATACTAAGCTGCTACGCCACCGCACTTCCTATTGGATTTCATTATACAGAAGTTATAATATGACTACAGATACTTCAAGTTTTTATACTTCCGCAGTTTATATTATTGTTGATATAAAGTTCATTTCTAACTGAAAAGTTCTCCAAATGTATAATAAGTTATATAATATAAAAAGATGTGCAAAATTTCTTTATGGTAATTCACTTCCATAAAAAAATAATATTTGTGGTGCTTGCGCTTACAGTTACGAGATTGTTATTTTTTCATGATATTATTTGGCTGTTACAAATTGAGCAATTTAAAGAGTGCATGCGAATAAGCATTAAACAGATTTTTGACATGCATTTCAGAATACGTAAAAACCTGTTTGAAAAAGAAAGGAAGCTTTCTGAATTGTGCACTATTAATTTGATTTCCTGCATAATGCATTAAATGTGAGCAACGGGAGCAAATTAGGTGCTATAAATAACACGTCAAACAATATATCTTAAAGTATCAGTCACCAAACCCGTTGCAAACTTCTGAATTTACATATGATTTTCAAATATACCCATACTTACTTCACACAGAGGAATTTTTAAATAACACATAAAACACACGTTTCCTGAAATCTTTTTGTAAAGTACAAAAAAGAAGACATATGACTCTTTTCTACACAAAAGAAGATGTATAAAACAAAACAAAATAATTTGATTATTGGAGAAATACACGGCACAACGAGAAAGAAAATTAAACTAACAATATAAAAGTCATTTCTGTCATTTTTTTAAAAAATATTACCTTTATGACAACTTTTAATATTTTGATTATCAAAATATTTTTTCCAATTGCAGGACATTTCAGCACTGTTGAAAGAGAGGTTTAAAGGGTGACTAGCCTAACAAATAATGATGGTATAAAGCTACTAAAGTCATTTCAAAGCTGAGGAGACATTTATATGCCAGTCTGCTTGTTCAAATTCAAATTATGCTGGCAAATTGTTAATAAAACATTTGTAATTTAATCACCTGAATATGTAAACATCCCATGAGTTGGATTGTTTTATACGACCTTCTTTACCTTTTGGTCCATAAAAGGCTTGCTATTCTTGATGCTATTTTTTGAGAAATAAATCCAATTAAGACATGTTTGTAATATAACCTGGGGAATTGTACCATCCGTTTAGCAAAAATTGACTTTTGTGGTCTTGCAATTCCTCATTGTCCTGTGAACATACTTTACTCTAGGAATGTCATTTGGAATTACGTTTTTTTCTCACTATGATAATGCTTTTATTCTTGTGTTTTATGCAGAAGTATTATCGCTTGCTGAAACACTAATTTCATTTCATTTGCCTCATTCACTGACCAAGCATCCAAACAAAAATTATACGTAAAACTATTCTGTAACACTTCATTTTCTCAGAATGAATCTTCCACATTCCTCTGGAAAAAAAATAGCAAAGATATATTAGATTAACTGTCTGTTCATGTAAAGCATCTTCAAAGTATTTTGAGAAAGCAATATGAGATCACACCAAGGTTTTTGTTCAGTGATATTCTTAGTTGTTTTTATAAGGGCTCTGGTATGAACTATCTGATTTGTGTATCTTAATTCTGAGTTTTCAAAAATCAGATTTAGGACAACGTTTTTATTGTCTCCTTTACACTCTTGTTCAGGAAAAGAAAAAAGAAAAAAAATAACAATATCCACACTATATCATCCACAATGCTCTGGAATTAGGTAGGTCAGAGACATTCTGTGAGAAGTGGTGCCTATAACAAAAATATTTCAAAAACAGCTGGAAGAGCAGAAATAAAGCAAAATCACTCAAATGCAAGCAAGATGAAGATTTGCCTTTAGGAAACTGTTGAAGAATTGATATTTTTAAAGAAATTAGATAGAATTCCAGAAAAAAAATCCATTATGCTGAAAGAGAATGTGCTTTCAAAATTAATTTAAGAGAGAACAGAAATTCAGAGACACTCTCCTGCACAATGTGTAAATAGCTATGACTAATCAGAAGAAATGTTCTTCCTTTAATGGTATCATTCTGATGATCAGAAACCTCCCTAGCTTCTTATACTTCAATTAAATCTCTGTCCTTGAACTAGCAGAAATGTGTGCCAAGATAATTTGTGCTGCTGATATTGCCAAGTTTGTTGTGCTGTCCTCAGCAACAAGACTGATCAGTAGTGTTGTCCTTAAAGATTGAATATGATCATCATAGGGGATTGGAATGCTTAAGTAGGAAGTCAAAAGATAATCAGAATAGCAGGCAGGTTTGGTCTAGGACTACAAAATAAAACAGGGCAAAGGCTAACAGTTTTATCAAGAGAATATGCTCGTCATAACAAATATATTTTTTCAACAATCCAAAAGGCGACTCTGCACATGGATATCACCAAATGGTCAACAACACCAAAATCAGATTGATTATATTTTTTGCAGCCAAAGTTGGAGAAGCTCTAGTCATTAAAATCAAAATCTGGAGCTGACTGTAGCTCAGATCAGGAGCTTCTTATTGCAAAATTTAGGCTGAAATTGAAGAAAGTTGGGAAAATCACTAGGCCATTCAGGTATGACCTCAATCATATCCCTTATGAATATACAGTGGAGGACAGGAATAGGATTAAGGGATTAGATTAGATTCAGAGTACTGAAGAATTATGGACAGAGGTAGCTACTAACACTGTACAAGAGGTAGCTACCAAATCCATCCCAAAGAAAAATAAATGCAAGAAAGCAAAGTGGCTGTCTGATGAGACTCTACAAACAGCTGAAGAAAGGAGGAAAGCCAAAGGCTAGGGAGAAAGGGAAAGATATACCCAACTGAATGCAGATTTTCATAAAATAACAAGGAGAGATAAGAAGGCCTTCTTAAATGAACAATGCAAAGAAATAGAGGATAACACTAGACTAGGAAAGACTAGAGTTCTCTTCAAGAAAATTGGAGATATCAAGGGAACATTTTATGCAAAAATGGGCATGATGAAGGACAGAAATGGTAGGTACCTAATGAAGCAGAAGAGATTAAGAAGAAGTGGCAAGAATACACTGAAGACATATGCAAGAAAGATCTAAATGTCTCTGATAACCACAATGGTGTGAAGTCAAGTGGGCCTTAGGAAAAATTACTAAGGACAAACTGAACAGAGGTGACAATATTCCAGCTGAACTATGTAAAATCCTAAAAGACGATGATGTTAAAGTGCTGCACTCAATATGCCAACAAATTTTGAAAACTCAGTAGTGGCCATAGGATTGGAAAAATTCAGTTTATGTTCCAATCTCAAAGAAGGGCAATGCAAAAGAATATTAAACCAGCAGTACAATTGTGCTTATTTCATATGCTAGCAAGTTTATGCTCGAAATACCACAAGCTAGTCTTCAGCAGTATGTGAACTGAGAACTGTCAGTTGTACAAGGTGTATTTTGAACAGGCAGAGACTGTTCAAATTGCAACATTTGCTGAATCATAGAAAAAGCATGGGAGTTCTGCTTCATTGACTATGCTAAAGCCTTTGATTATGTGGGTCACAAGAAACTGTTGCAACATCTTAAAGAGATGGATATACCATATACTATACTGCATGTCTCCTTTGAAACCTGTAGGCTGGCCAGTTAGAACCAGACATGGAACAACATATTAGTTCAAAATTGGGAAAGAGTACAACAGGCTGTTTATTGCCACTCTGCTTATTTAACGTATATGCAGAGTACATCATGAAAAATGCTTTGGCCACCTAATGTGAAGAGAGGACTCACTGGAAAAGACCATGATGCTGGGAAAGAATGAAGTCAAAAGGAGAAGGGGACAGCAGAGGATAAGATAGTTAGATAGCTTTGTGGATGTGAGATGTGATTGGTATAGATTTGTGTAGACTCCAGAGATAGAGTGGGCCAGGGATGCGTGGCATGCTATGGCCCATGGTGTCACAAAGAATTGACACAATTGAGTGACTGAATAATAACAACAAGTTTCTATACAGCTATTTATTATAATTTGGATCATAAATAACTTCCCCAGCTTTGTCCAACACAAAACCAAGACAACAAATGTAATCTCCACCACCCCACAATTTATCAGTTAAGATGGAACTGGTACACAGGTGAGAACTTTTTTAATATCCCATCACATACCCACTGACCAGTTGTTCAGATTTTTTTCAGGAAGTAGAACTATTATTCTTAAATAAAGCAAAATAATGCAAAACAAGCAAGCAAACATACAAACAAAATAACAGGAGACCTTGGCAGGATGAAGTTTGCATGGATATGAAAGGGTCACTTCTCTTCTCCCAGTAAAATATATACTGGTTATGTCCATTTTAAAAAAAGTCTTTGGATATTTGATAAGAACATACTATGGGTTTAACATCTATCATGGTTTCCATCAAATAAGAAAGCATCTTAGTTTCCTTTGAAATGGCCAAAGCATTTGGCCCATATTTAGAATGTTAATTTGTGAATTCAAATTTGACTTGAGGTCAGAAAAATCCTTTAAATAATCACTTATGTAAATGATTTAAAGTCACTATGTTGGTTTCCACCTATGTTTTCGGATAAAACATTTATTCCTATTTCTAAAGTAGAATTTTTAAAAATATATTAAATATTCATGATGCAAAATCCATCCAAATCCACACTCATGGAAGTAAAATATCTTTTCTATTTTTCATCATATTTCATCATATTTGTATGATGATATAAGAAGTTGTCAGGACCATAATGGGAATAAATAATAATTTTCCAAAGATGATAGATAGATAGATAGAAAGAAAGAAAGAAAGAAAGAAAGAAAGAAAGAAAGAAAGAAAGAAAGAAAGAAAGAAAGAAAGAGATAATAGATGCAATCTTACTTTAGCAGCAATTTTTTTCACATGATGAGCAATCATATCCTTTCCAGAAAACTACAGATCAATCATGCAAGTAATAACTATTCTGCTCACGGAAATGGATTTACATTCAACATAAGAACTGAAGCCATGAAATAGTATCAAGCATCAGAATTCTCATTTTTCACATCTCCATTTCCAATTTAAATGTTGCCATGGAGTTGCTGCATACAATTAGCAGACTGTCATACGATTATATTACTGGTTTTTGACATTCCAAAAAATGAATTATGAATGTGTAAATTAAACATTGGACATTTTTGTTATCAGACCAGCATTAACTGCCACAATGTGATTCTGCCTTACAGTTGCCCAGTCTGTATAGAGCCTTTTCTGAATTGCTTTAGGTAGCTGACATGCCTAAGAGTTTATTTTATGAAACAGCCTAATGGGTTCATTTTTCATATTTAAGAGGCCACACAATCAATGAGTCCCACCACACTCAGAAAAAAGCATCTCATTGATCAAGATTTGTTTCATCTTTTTTATGTTAGAGTTTAATCTGTTATCCTATTATTTCTGTTATCCTGGTCCAGATCTCATGATCAAAGATGGGACAATCTTTGAAATTTAACTGGGTCACCTCCAAAAAGCCATGATTTGGCTCTTAAACCAGACTATGAAGCCTCAGCAGTCTTCTAGGATATATTTTCCTTCTTAACTCAGACATCCCATTAATTGTGTTAACGTCAATATTTTATATATTAAGACACACAGCTTGCATTCATCTCAGTAACTACTTGGATTTCCATTGTTATAAAGTTATGATGAAGATATGTTTCTAAAAGGTAACAAAATAGCATATATCACATTTATGCATTGTTTCATAGAACTATTACATATTTCCCAAACAGTGGCTGACTGATTATTACTAAAAAAAACCTCTTAGGATGATACATGGCTATAGCTATAGAAAGGCTAAACCTTAGCTAGCAGGCTGCACAACATTGGGTCCATATGTTGGCTGGGTAAGTAATGCTTCTAGTGAAGCAGCCAGGTGCAGATATAAAGCAGAGCAAGAAGTTAAGCATATTCTTTGCTTTTAAGGGGCACAGGCATTTGATTAAAGGGGTGGCATCTAGGAAAAGGGTCCCAGGCAGAAATTTTACACTGCCTGTTCCATTGGATTTAATCATAGTACTGCATATTAGGAGTATGCAGAGCTTTAAAGCATCTTTAAAGTGCTTCTCTCTACTTCTATCTAATGCAGCGAAGTGAGGGAATTGCTGAGGTTGCTTTGTTCAGAAAAAATGGTTTTTGTGCATATAAGGTGGCCAGTCAAGCATTGCATAGATTCTGTTATTAAAACAAAATATATATGTTGATATGCCATTACTACTATTGTATCCACCTCATTTCAAAGAGACTTTGTGATTTGCAGTTGGCTTCTCTTAGAAGAGGAAGGAGTACTTTTTGAAGAAATGAGACAGAGCATAAAGGTATAGTGAGAATTCTTCTTGTTCTCTATGGGGCAGTTATTTCCTAGAGTGCTGAAGTAAAATATAGGAGTGATCTCAGAACTTCTGACTGTAATATTTGAGAACTCCTGAAGAACTAGTGAGGTGCTGGAAGTCTGGAGAAACACAGTTATGATATTCAAAAAGAGATCCACTAAACTACAGTTAAACAGTTAAAGACCATTATGGACAAAAGTATTAGAACAGATGATCTAGCAGCATGTCTGAAATTATTTAGAAAAGAATGCAGCTATTCTTTTTCAGGTTTTCAGGTTTCCAAAAATAAAAGTCACTGGATTAAGTTTTTCTCTTTTCATGACAGAGTGACTAGTCTGATAGACTCTGGATGAAATCAACCTTAATCTTAACAATGTATTTGATTTTCTCTCTCGTGAAATCCTGGTAACCAAGATATAAAACTTGCAATCAGATTTATGTGCCCTAGTTGAACAAATATACAAGAGGCTGCTCATGAATAGTTCTACATTAATTCTATTCTATCTCCCTATATTCAACATAATTATAGATTCCCAAGAGGGTGGGGTAAAAGAGATGCTAATCCAATATGCAGCTGACATAAAGAAAAAATGAGTAAAACCTTAGAGGATAAAATTGTAGGTCAAAATTATCTCAGTAAAACTGAACATTGATCACATCCCAGTAATCAAGAAATTGGGCACATTTATCTAGGAAAATAGACGACTAAGAGGATAATTTGGTAGTAAACTATAAATAACTAAAGAACTATTGTTTGTAAGAGATATGTTCTTTGTTGAAAAAGAAGACATAGGAACATATAGACATATATGTTCTTTGTTGAAAAAGAAGACATAGGAACATATAGACATATAGGAAATCGGAATGAGTATTAGGAAGTCATTCTGGGTGGTAAGAAAGAGGTTAAACAATGCAACAGATTGCCTAGATTTTTGGTGGACTTCCTCTCACTGGAGATATTTATTGTGGCTGAGTGATGACTGCCAGAGATGATTTGTGAATTCCTGACCTGAGCGAATGGGTGGCCCAAAACATGACCAAAACATCCCCTTTATTCTACTATTTTTTCATTCATGTTTATCCACTTATATCCTGGGGACTTTGCTATGTTGCCATGCATTAAATGTTTTTAAGCAAATGAGAAAGCAAGAACAATTAAGTGGTATTGTTAGCATGAAACTAATTTCCTGTTGCTGAGTATAAATTGTAATTAACTAAGCAAAATGAATACATTGCCTTTCATTTCCAAATATGATATGAGATAAATGCCCTTAGCAAGCAGCCAAGAAATACTGGCAGCTGAGATTACAACTTCTTTTCCCATGTTGCTTTGACTGAATTGATTTGCACTGAATTTTTAAGTTCATGGTAGAAATTTACCTGAAGGAGGAAGAACATAGATTGTACTAGTATTTCTAAAAAGTATCAAATAATATGGCATGACAGCACAAGAATATTTATACAAGAGTAAAATCTTTCAGCACTGCAATATAAACATTTCCAAGATGATTCAGTAAGAGATATTTCCTTTTAGACTGTTTTCATTGTGTTAATTTTTTTTAAATTTCTTCTTTCTATAATTTCTATCACTGGATTAGTTGGAAAATTCTAAAATATTAATTTAGACCTTGATTTATATTGTGTTTATGTTGTTTTTTATGCCTCAAATATTTTGTGTTTTAATCCTATGTTAGATATCAGGAGGGAGGGAGGGAGGGAGGGAGGACAAAAGCAATAATTAAGATATTTTATCAAGAGAAATAATGTGCTGAACAGCTTTATCTGACAGCAACTTTTTCATAGCTGATTATCTTGCATATATTTGCAATTGTAATTTTCATTATAAGCCACCAAGAGATAGGGGGCAAATACATGTGTAAATTAAATTAAATTAACCATCAAGTTATCTACAAGTTATTTACAATATCTCCTTTCAGCAAATACTCTTGACCTGTCAGATATATTTTGATATCCATCTTGGACCATCATTAGATTACACTCCCTACTGACATTCTGGTATCTATGTCATGGAAATATTTTTAAGTCCATTTACCATTTACTATACATGTGAAGATGTCATGACAATTAATAATAAACTATCTTAATATCACAGCTGGTTAAGAGGGTATAACTGAGCAACTTAAGGCCTATATGGTACTTAGACAACCTTCACAATGAAAGTACAATTTAGCATCTGCCTTTACTGATCCCCAAAGGACAAGTTTCCATTGTTTTCCATAAGTGAAAACCTAAGTAGTCAACGAAGTAGTGATTAAACCATAGTGAAAATTGGTAGCTACATCTATTAGTTCATATAGTTAAATTTTATGTAGCTTACCCAAGGAGAATATTCAGTCTGACAATTACCTTTTTTTCTAGATTGTGTAATTTATATTTTTCTACCAACTTTGCTTATTTATAAATTAATAATGTGTTTTGAAATTTATAATCCTTATGTTAGACTGGGAATATAGTTGATGGATTTTATTATTTTTTTAGTATGTGGACATATAGGCTGTTTTGTATGCAATAAAGAAAATTATGAAATGCATTTCAAGGAAAGGAATGAAATGGATTTGTTCCTGTAAGGCCTTAATGCTATGGCCAGAGAGGGAGGATGGCAACAATATTTAATGACAGTTAATTTGTTCCCGAGATAACTGGGCTAAATACTTACATGTTAATGTGGGCTGTATAGATAAACTGGGTGTCTTCTACAAGCTCCTTGACTTGGTTTCAAGGAAGGTTATGGAGTCCTCTCATTTTAAATATTAGATACTTCAGTCTCCATGTTCTTTAAACTTGTTCAAGAGTTCATGAACTCCATGAAACCATGCTCTACGTTATCCCAGGCTCAACACAAATATGCAATCATTTGTTAGACTTGTGTTTGTTTTGAAGCAGATGTGGATTGATAGAACATCAAGTTACGTATAGAGAAATGGATCTGAGAAGGTATGGGAGAGAAAACTGAAATGGAAATGAAATTTCAAATTTTCTAAGAGGAATATAATCCAAAGAGTTTTCAAAACAACTATTCTAACAGTTGCAAAAGATGGAAGATGGAAGCCTTCTGCAGGAAAAAGATGCATTTAAAATGAATGCAAACTTAATAATTTAATACTTCAACTGTTCAGTTGGTATATATGAATACATGTCCTTTTATATACCTGCATATTCCAAAATAATATAATTATAATTATAGCTACATCTTCAAAATTACTGATATTCAAGTAAAACGTTTGAACAGTAAGGTTTGTAATTGTGTCATTTGTGCAGTGGATTTTTATCCCAACTACCTTTAGAAGCTCTCTTAGAAATAATAATGCATTGCAGAGGGACTTTAATAGCATGGGACAGAAAATACCAAGCAAATATTAAACTATTATCAAGAAACAAGCCATTTAGTATGCAAGATTTTTCGCTGTATGCTTGTTTATTTTATACAACCTTATACAATGCATCGAAATTTGAACAAAGTTCAAAGTACCACAACTTATACAAACATTTAATTTGTTTGTTTTTGTAATTAAGATGTAATTTCATCTTCTTTGCTAAGTAAACTATTTTTTTTTTGAAATGGAGTCAGGCATTGAAAAGAGTTTCATTTTGTACTTATAAATCATTGAAAATTATTTAAGCAATCATTTACATACCTATCTTAGCAGGTAAAGAGCAGTGATCAGCTTCTCTTTTTTTCAAATTGTACAATGATATCAGAATTCCAAAACACATCAGTATCTTAACTTGCCCATAAAATTTTCCCCAGCAATTGTATTTTATTGATGGAGATCAACTCTTCACTGATAACATAATCACCTAACAAGGTTTATGGTTTTAGTATAAAGCATAATGAATCCTCTTAATTAACTAAATTTATAAAACAAACATTCTTACCCACATAAATTAAATTAATATTCATTATTACATGCATGCTTATACATCCAAGATTCACAAACAAACCATTTATGAGCAACACAAAAAATTTACTAATCTGTGCATAAAGAAGCCATAAATCTGAATCTCTTTTATTATTAGACATGTTGCAACATCCATTTCAGGTATATCTGCCTGAGTGTGCGTGTGTTGTTGTTCTTCAGTCACTCAGTAGTGTCTGACTCTTTGTGACCCCATGGACCACAGCATGCCAGGCCTCCCTGCCCCTCATTTCCTCCTGGAGTCTGTTCAAATCCATGCTCATCACATCAACAATGCTATCTAACCATCTCATACTCTGCTATCCCTTCTTTTGCCTTCAGTCTTTCCCACCATCACCGTCTTTTCCAATGAGGCCTCTCTTCTCATAAGGTGGACAAAGTATCTCTGCTTCAGCTTCAGTATCTGTCCTTCCAATGAACAATCAGGGTTGATTTCCTTTAGGATTGACTGGTTTGATCTACTTGCAGTTCAAGGCACTCTCAAGAATCTTCTCCAGCACCACAATTTGAAAACATTAATTCTTCAGGGTTCAGACTCCCTTATGGTCCAACTCTCAAAGCCATACATTACTACCGGGAAACCTTAGATTTGACTATACAGATCTTTTTCAGCAAGTTGATGTCTCTGCTTTCTAGGTAAACATAAGATATGCTGTCTAGGTTTGCCAAAGCTTTCCTCCCAAGGAACAAGCATCTGTTAATTTCAAGGCTGCAGTCACCATCTGTAGTGACCTTGGACCCCAAGAAAGTAAAATATGTCACTGCTTCAATGTCTTCCTCTTCTATTTACCAAGAAGGGATGGGACTGGTTGCCATTATCTTAGTTTTTTTTTAATGTTGAGTTTCAATCCAGGTTTTGCACTCACCATTTTCACCTTCATCAAGAGGATCTTTAGTTCCTCTTCACTTTCGTCTACATATCTGAGGTTGTTGCTTTTTCTCCTGGCAATCTTAATTCTAGTTTGTGATACATTGAGCCCCGCATTTTGCATGATGCACTCTGCTTATAAGCAGAGTGACAATACAGTCTTGTCATACCCTTTTCCAATTTTGAACCAAATCCATTTTTCCATGTCTGGTTCTAACTGACCAGCATGCAGGTTTCTCAGGAGGCAAGGACCCCCATTTCTTTAAGAATTTGCAAGTTTGTTATGATTCACACAATCAAAGGCTTTAGTACAGTCAGTGAAGCAGAAGTAGATGTTTTTCTGGAACTCCCTTGCTTATTCCATAATGTTGGAACAAGATTTTGGAACAACAAATGTTGGCAATTTGATGTCTAGTTTCTCTGCCTGTTCAAAACCCTAGCTTGTAGTATTTTGAGCATCACCTTGCTCATTCCATATTGCTGGAATACTGAGTGCAGCTATTTAACGGCATCATTTTTTAGGATTTTAAATGGTTCAGTTAGTATACTGTCACTTCTGCTCACTTTGTTTTTAGCAACATTTCCTAAGGCCCACATGACTTCACATTCCAGGATGTCTGGTTTTAGGTCAGTGACCACACCATCATGTGAGTATCAGGGACATTTAGAACTTTCTTGTAGAGCTCTTCAATGTATTCTTGCCACCTCTTCTTAATCTCTTCAGCTTCATTAGGTACCTACCATTTCTGTCCTTCATCATGCCCATTTTTGCATAAAATGTTCCCTTGATATCTCTAATTTTCTTGAAGAAATCTCTAGTCTTTCGCAGTCTATTCCTCTATTTCTTTGCATTGTTCATTTAAGAAAGCCTTCTTATCGCTCCTTGCTATTCTCTTTAACTCTGTATTCAGTTGAGTATATCTTTCCCCTTTTCCATTTGGCTTTTCTCCTTTCCTCAGCTTTTTGTAGAGCCTCATCAGACAGACACTTTGCTTTCTTGCATTTATTTTACTTTGGATGTATTTTACTTAGTAGCTACCTCTTTCTTGCATTTATTTTACTTTGCATTTATTTTACTTAGCAGCTACCTCTTGTAAAATATTATGCACCTCCATTCATAGTTCTTCAGACACTCTGTCTAACAGATCTAATCCCTTAATCCTATCCCTGACCTCCACTGCTGTATATTCATAAGGGATATGATTGAGGTCATACCTGAATGGCCTAGTGGTTTTCCTTACATTTTTCAATTTCAGCTTAAATTTTGCAATAAGAAGCTCATGATTTGAGCCACAGTCAGCTCCAGGTCTTTTTTGTTTGTTTTTTACTGACTGTATAGAGCTTCTCCAACTTTGGCTGCAGAAAATATAATCAATCTGATTTCATTCTTGACCATATGATAATGTCCATGTGTAGAGTCGCCTTTTGGATTGTTGAAAAAATGTGTTTGTTATGACCAGCATATTCTCTTAAAAAACTCTGTTAGACTTTGCACTGCTTCGTTTTGTAGTGTAAGACCAAACTTGCCTGTTATTCTGCTTATCTTCCTACTTCAGCATTCCAATCTGCTATGATGAAAAGCACATCTTTTTTGGTGTTACATCTAGTAGGTGTTATAGGCTGGCCAACTTCAGCTTCTTTGGCATTGGTGGTTGAGGCATAGACTTGGATTACTGTGATGTTGAATGCTTTGCCTTGGATTCAAGATCACTATGTTGTTTTTGTGATTGTACCCCAGGACTGCTTTTCTCATTCTTTTATTGTCTATGATGGCTACTTCATTTCTTCTAAGGGATTCTTGCCCATAGTAGTAGTTATAGTGGTCATCCGAAATAAATTTCCCCACTGCCATCCATTTTTTTCTCTCATTTCCAGGATGTCTATGTTCAATCTAGCCATCTCATATTTGACCACATCCAGCTTACCTTGATTCATAGATTTTACATTCAAGCTTCCTATGCAATATTATTCTTTATAGCATTGGATTTCCTTTCACCTGCAGATATTTCTACAGCTGAGCTCCTTTTCAGCCTTGGCCCAGCCACTTCATTCTTTCTGGAACTATTTGTAATTGCCCTCTGCTATTCCCCAGTAGATATTGTACACCTTCCAATCTGAGGGGCTCATCTTCTGGCATTTAGCCTATTATTATTGTACATGAGGTTTTTTTCCTTTGGCAAAGTTACTGGAGTGGGTTGCCATTTCCTTTTCCAGAGTCCTGTAGTCCATTTTTCACAAGTTGTCCAGGAACTCCAATATCTAGCATTGTCCCTATTGACCCAGGTGATGACCAAGCCAGTATGGGTTTCTGTAAATTAGGTCTTAACATATTTTTTTGGGAGGGAAATACTCTCCTTTTACATATCCATATCCATACACACACATAGAAAACACATTACTGTGCAAAGGTCTTAGGCCACCAATCACTGTTGTTTTAGCAAAGTTTTAATGACCAGCCATAATTATTTTTTGGTTTCTGTATAAAGATTGAAACAGAAAATACAGGAAATATGTACACAAAATTTAAACAAACAAAATTTTCAGAACAAAATAGCTTCTTCAGGCAAAAGTCAGTATTTAATGTGACCTTCCTTGGCTCTAAACACATCTTGAATTATTTTGGGGAGGCTTTCCTGATGTTGTCTGAGCCAATCTTCTGATATATTATACCAGGCTTCTTTCTTTAGATTTAGGTTGTCTTTTATTTCTTTCCCTGTCCCAGTGATCACATACTGCTTATATAATATTCAGGTCTTGACTCTGTGGAGGCTAGTTCATGAGTGTCAGTGTTTTATAACCTGTTCTCCTCACTAAATATGATTTTACTGCAGTAGCAATGTGCTTGGGATCACTATCATGCTGAAAAATAAAACTATTTCCAATCAGGCACTTTCCAGAAGGAATGGCATAATGAATTAAAACCGGTCTGTACTTTCAGGATTAAAATATTAATTTGAACAACATTTCACGGACAATATCACCAACACCACTGGTAGAAATGCAGCCCCAAACCAGGACAGGCTTTCCACCATGTTTCAATGAAAACCACAAGCTGAAAACTCATTCATCCATTTGTCTCCAACTCTTCTCACATATTGTCAATAATTGGACCCCAAAATTTTATGTCTGTCAAATTCTTTTTGTCAAAACCTTTGCATTTTGATTGGAATTATGTGACTGATAGTTGGTCTTATCAGCAAACTTCCAATGAATTGCACTCATACAACACGTGT
>JANHZU010002737.1:0-14591 GCA_032468055.1 Acrochordus granulatus | reverse complement strand
ATTTTGGCACGAAACAGTCAGACACCTACCTGTTTTAGGAATGACAGTGCTTAGAGTTCCATTCCATTTATATTTACAGGAGACAGATGCCTCCTTGTTGCTGAAGTATAAAGGAAATTTATATAAAATACTTGCCACTTTAGCCTATGTTTTTCTGCTTTTTCCTGTTTTGGAAATTTCTTGTATTTTATGGTTGTATTCTAATAAAAAAATTGAGACATAATTATATATGGTCATTGTACCATTGCTAAAACAATAAATCTAATGGTGGCCTAAGACTTTTGCACAGTACTGTGTATATACATACATATGTATACATGTGTGTGAGTGTGTGTACGCATCATGCTATGTAGAGTGTTTTATGTGGAATAATTATCTGACACATTTTTCATAAAAATAAATTATTTTTTTATTTTTATGGAATATGATTTTATTTTAGTAAAGAAGAATGAAATGGAAGCCCTAGAAGTTCAAAACAGTAATATGTGGAAACCCTGAGAGTTCAAAAAACGGTTGTTTAAACATTTTTAAAATCAAATATGAAATACTTTGGACTATATTATGTTACTGATAGAGTTTAGACATAGTAAAAGGGAAAAAGGAATTTATATTGGATATCTTATATTGATTTAATTTGCAAACATAGCATCAGATTGAAAATCATTGGCATAACATTTATTCTCAACAGAAACCTCTTCCCTACACCTTAAAACTATTCAATATTTTATGCCATTATGCCAGGAAGAAGGCCAAATGCCATGAAAACTTCACCATGTTTCAAAGTGATAAATACGATAATTATATGGAGCAGTTGAATAGTTGTTACCTTTTGCTGGATCAGTCCCATCAAATTCACACAAATGCTAAGATGTGAACAGCAGTGGGTGGCAGGTCACAATATTAAGTTCTAGAAAAATTCTCAAAAAAGTTCCTTTGTTCATAACTGTCATTCTACATCAGAAATATACCATTTGAAGCCTATGTGAGGCTTCAAACTCCATTTTTGACCTCTCCCAGTACTTCTAAATCCCTGACACTTCAGTCTGAAAGCAAATAACAGTTGAAAGCATGTGTGCTAAACCTCTGTGTCCCCCAGTTAGTTCCCCAAAATTGTTGCCAATCCAATTGTAGGGACCTGAAAAGTTAAAACAAGTTCCAGCTATAGGATGTTTCTAAAAAGTTTTCATTTAATTTCTATGCTTACTCAGATGGCATCAGAACTTAAAGGGATAACAGCTGTGGTGATTAGATATTATCATTTTGGTAAGAAATTCCTGGTTGGGAAAAAAACATTCTGATTGTTGGGCAATCCCCAACACACACAGAAATATGCCCTGGTTTTCATATTATGCACTGGTACTCCAGGAGCAACAGCAGAAGCAGCAGAAAGCTTTGAGTCACAAGATATCATTTAATGCTTAAAATACATTCTAAACTACTTTCAAAACTGTTTTTCACAATCCATCAGATTTTGTATTCTGTATTATACATATCACGCATGTCATATGCGTCGTAGCAGTCACACTTAGGCTTTTTTCATTTTTTTTGTCAGTGAATAAAAAATGCAAATAGTTTTAACAATACAGGCCATAAGAAAGCTGAACTGCAAATGCTGACAGTTTATTATTGATTGTGGTTCAGCAATGGATTGGTTGGCACACACCAGTGTGTGTCAGAGAGCAGAGATGCCAACAGTGGTTTCTCTCTTTATTCAGATCATTACAGAGTAAGATTAGTGATTAAACAGAGCTAGTTTGCTTTTCCCAGAGTGGCCTTGGATTGCAATGCCTGTAATTTCCTAACAGCTGCAGAGAATTAGCTGAAAACAATCTTCTGCAAGCAGAGACAATTCAGATTATCCAACAAACAAAAACAAGTAATTTATACAATCAAGAGCTTCATTCCCCAAGTTTATCTAGGCAGTTTAGAAGGGATGATCTACTTCACTGTAAGGAGAAAGGTAAATAACACAACCATAAAAAAGCACACATGCTATTTTCTAAGCTGTGCTCCCCTTGCATTTCTAATTGGTAGAACCTATGCAATGTCAACTACTGAAAAAGGACTTGAGCAGCTGAAGCTAAATTTTGCAGTTGAGAAGCCTGTGAAACGAGGTGACCTGGGACTTTTTGTTGAGCACAGATGCACAAACTATCACAACGTAAGTGCATATACACAGGCTTATGTACTTATGCACTACTGAGAATTGATTCAGAAAATGTACTGATTTGATCCTTTAGAGCTTCTCTAACATTTTTAGGAATAGGCATTCTTCATAGTGAATTAAGAGAGAAGTATCCTATTTTTGCAAAAGCTACAATTTTACAGCTTTTGGTGCCCTCTGAGCTTGGTTGGGTTTTGTTTGGTTTTTGCAGATGTTGCATTACCCAAGTAGTAATCAATGCTAGAATGGAGTGAGATTTACTCTCTGTTTATATACAAGTGGCTTGCCCTGTCAGTGTTGATGAGAGTGTTCTTGGTGGTTCTTGCTTAGGCTGTTGTTTGTTAGGCTGTTGCTTCAAGTCACTTGAAAAAATTATCTTGAACATCCAGGATAAAATCTCAGCGCTGACTAGAAGCACTCTATACATAGTCTAATGCTGAGCACAAGGACCTTGTACCTGGGAAATATCCATTAGTCTAATAAGGCTCTCTCAGTGCTTTGGAGTAGAATTCTGGCCATTAGAAGCTCCACAAAAAAACAGGTAATGCACATATTATATACGTACAATGAGGGAAAAGAGAATGTAACATTTGTTAATATTTGTCAATCTCTATCAAATGTGACTTCAATCTCAAATCTGACGTGTGTGGATGATTTGCTGTTGCCAGTCCTGGTTGGTTGGTTGGTTTTTATTTCTATACATTAAAAAAATAGAAAGTGGAGTGGTTTGCTTGATTCTCAAAATCCATGCATTTTAATATTTACACTGATATTTGTAATGTCCCATCGAAGTTGATGCAAGTAGGCACTGAAATTTAATCTTTGTCTCGGGATCTTTTTGTATGTTGCTTTATCGTCTTCTGTCTTTCTAACCTGTCATTCAGGTCAGTAGTTTACAAAGGTTTATAACAGGGTAAAATGAAAACAGTTGTACATATATTCCATATCAGGTTGGTCTAGAATTTGCCTGCAATGAATGGAAGATTCCAGAACACCCTTTGGTGGTGATGAATGGTTTTAGATGATTATATTCTTCACAGTGAACCACCTGCGTTTACCAGTGTAATAGGATAGCATTTTGAGTTAACTTCATTGTTACTATTTAGATATTATTGTTATGATGATTTAACTATTCAATTTCCAAATGAGGTTTGACTATCACTGTTGTATCAGCAAATATACAGAAATGAACAAACACTCTGAGTTGCCTGTCAGTTCATTTAGTGTTTATTTCAGACTCTCTGGATGGCAGTTGCTCAGCAATGATGTGTGACCTTTTTTCAAAGTTGCTATTTGTACTGGAGTTAACTGAAAAGATGAACTTTTATTTCAGAAGAGTCTTAATCCAGTCATTTGATGCAAGACATCATTAGCTGTCTTGCCCTTCTCTCTGAAATAGATGATTAAAGTTCAAAGTTTGCCCATTTCATTTTAAATCCATAATGCAAGGTTTTATTTGGAAGAAAAAGACTGTTTTTTTATGTTATCTCAAGGCAGAAGGATGGGGGGGCATGAGTTATAATTTGGGCTGTCATCCATAACCTGAAAAAATCTGGATAACCACTTCGTAGCAACAAAAGGTTAGAGATAGAAAGATTTCTTTGATGCTGTCTAGTGGTCTCCCAGACTTATTTAGCACAGATGGAAGTCATATTACAATAGAAAAGTAAAAAAAATCAAGAAGAGAACTCTCCTTCTGTCTAATCTTATAAAAGCAAAAATAAATTTTCCACCTGATGTCTTTCATTCACAGTGAATAAAGATCAACAATACTAGTTTTAAGCAACAAAGATTGGTGCTCTTCCTATTATTTTCACCACATAGTGTTCTTGTGTGTTTTGAACAGCTTGAACAAACAACTTGGCAATATATATATATATATCCGGAGTGGTGAATGCTGGGCTTTTCTGAAGGTCTAGTGTGCATTCATTGTCCAGGCTGCCAAGAAATCCTTTACTTGAAGCCAACATACCAACATAGGAGCATCTAGAATTTCTTCATCCACATACTTCAAAGGTTGTTCCTCTAGAGTTAACAAATAAGGAAGTAGCTGGCATATAGAAAAGATGCTTTGTTCTTTTAGCACTTACACAAAAAAACAACAAAGAGGTGTGGATTAATTCAGACTGTTTTTGGCTCTATGCATAATTTCAGCCAAAGTAAGCACAATACGCAGGGAGGAGAAAGGTTGCACCAATGGCCTTTATTCAATCCTCACTTTGCACTTTCAAATCAAGATTTGTACAAGCTTCCTGTGGAACTATTTCCCTTTCCTGGGAAAGGCATATAGATCAATAAGATAAGTACAATGTGTTCACATGATATTGTTATATTCAATTACAGTGTATTCAAAAGTATAGTATGTTTCTGAACTATAATTTTAATGATATTTGGGAGGAGACGTTAAGCATCATCCAGAACATCTTGGCATTGTTACCCAATCAATGATTTTTTAGAAATTATATTTCTTCGTATTTGCAGACAACTGATTTGAATCAAGACATATTATTCAGTGCTAAGATTTTATGAATATATATTTATTTCAGCCTTTTTCTGAATCATATGGAATTTTGAGTTGCAAAGTGAGTCAAGCCAGAACTTAACACTTTTAGAAGTTTGAGGTTTTTATTTGGGGGGAGCGGGAAGACAAGTTGTCATGAAATTAGTAATTTATTCACAAACCCCCTTATATGTATCATTAGATCTAAACTCACATTTGATACCAATTATATTGAATGAATTACATTTTTAATTTCTGGCATCCCAGTCTTAGATAAATTTATAATAGACCCATCAAAATCAGTGAGATTTACATTCCATCTATTTAAATATTTCAACTTGTGGCTTCTGGGGGAGATATGGTGAATTCCAATGAGGACAGCTCAGTGGAAACAGAGCCAATGATAGCCACAAAGAACCGAGAAACCGGTGAGCATACTGATTCTTTGTAACCTCTCCAGATAGAGAGGACAGGAGGTAGCCCACATGTGCCCTGGATGGTTGCTCCCCACAAGGAGACCACAGGAATTCTCTGTGAATTTGAGTGCTAAGAGATGACAGGATTAGCCATCTTAATTTCAAGCACAAAGGAATCTTTTAAACTTTACTTTCTGATCACTTTTGGAAATTGCTCATTAACTGCTTCTAAGAAACCTACAGAATGATAAGTGTGAAAAGCAGGTGAGTCTGCTTTTAATTCTGAATGAAAGAAAACTTTAATTACAAGCTTAAGGCTTTGAAGAATCTGAAATAAACAGCAATAATCTAAATAGGATTATAATAAGAGGCATGAAGTTTGGAGTAGGAATCAATGTTTCTTAATCTGGTTCAGGAGAACAATCTGTTAATCTATAGAAAGAGCAGGAAGAAGAAAAAATCACTTTAATTTATCAAGGATATAAAGATATGTCTTTGATATCTCACAGAGGTCCTCAGAAAATCAAGAGGCTTGGGACTGATGCACAGGGAGGGATCATTCAGAAGCAATCCTATTGAAAGGCTTCATTAGTTCTATACGACTGAAGTCAAATAGGTTTCTGACTGAAAATTCCCTAAGCACTCTCTGCAAAGTGGATCTAATAAGTATATGGGATCAACTAATCTGATTGCTACATCTTGCCTGTAACAAACCATGGTTACCAGAAAATGTTTTGTCTATCACAAGATATACAAGTTCATATATTTCTAATTACAGATCACATCTCAATTGCTCGTAGATCTCATGTTGCTCCTACTCTCCTGTTTATTGCACCATGATAACATGGATAAACTAACAGTTGTTGTGATGGCCATGATATAAGCTGATTTGTGAGAGAGGCCTACGATTCATGGCATATTCCTGAAAAGCCCATTTCAACACTTGCCTTTAAGGAAAGTGAGAAATACTTAGAGCAGGACCCAGTTAGACCCCATCATTGCTCATTCTTTCCAAATGATTAGCAAATATGCATGCACACGCAAATTAAATTCTGAGCTAACAGAGAGAATACCTTGTACCTATTTCATGCAATGTTAAGATTTTCTTTTAATATTATTTTAATTAATAATAATTGTATTCCCAATATTTGTAGGAAAGTGTTATTTTATGATTTCAAAAATATGTATGATTTTTGGATATAGACATTTGTTAAATATTCTAATAGAAGGAAGAAAGTCAGTATTTCAGTATCTAAATATAAAGTAGATTTTGAATAGTATAGATGTTGAAATCTTTCACTGTTTCTCATTATATTCATATTTTATGGAGCAAATATCAGAGAAAAAGTAATGACATTGCACGATTTATAATGGCAACTATCATTTTTGAAGCATTATTGAAACATAAAAATCAAACTAAGTATAATTTGTGGTACATTTTTGTGTTGTGTTAAATGCAGGAAAAAAACTTTTTTGGGGGGGTTGATAGCATTAAATTCTGAGAAATTTAGATGCAATTAATCTCTCTTTATTGTTCAAGGCTTTTCTTATATATGCAAAAGACAGTACAGAGAAGAGAAAGAAAAAGATTCATCCTTCTTACATAATAAATCCTGAAATAAATCTTACTGGTTAATTAGAGTAAAAAGACAGTTGAATGCTTAGGAATATCTAAATTGTTCTGAATCACAGTATTGATTTTGTAAGAGAGTTTTTCCTTCTAGCTCTCTCTTCTGTTTAGGACAGAAAAAGTTCAATTTCTGTCAGCCTCTTTGCCAACCTGCTTTTGAGATGACTAGATAAGACCATAAAAAGGTTTCCAACTGCATTTCCCTGAAGCATAGCACTTTTAAGGGTAGCCCTATAGCATGCATTTCTCTCTCTCTCTCTCTACACTCTCTCTCTCTCACACACACACAGAGAAAGACATATAGACATTGCATATAATTTCTGAAACTCCTAGAATCAGTCTATGTTCTGCTGTACAAATCATCTTCTAGTTGAGAATAAGGTAGTGTTGAAGGAAAGAATAAGTGAGCATGATTATTTGCTTATATTGGGATTCTTCCTGTCATAGGGAGTACTATCCATCATAGGGATTCTCTTCTTTTTCTTTTTAAACCAAGTGATCAGCAGTGCAAAGTTGCTAGAGCAATCAAATATTTAGAATTGTGAATTTTCTGATTACTTCATTTTAGTGAACCAGATATTTCTGAAGTTAAATTATTGAGAATAAGACATTCTTCATGCTTTATTGTATATATATTTATAATCTAGATTGTACTTTAGTAGATTAAATTTCACAAACAACAGTGGGCTTGGGTCATAGGCATCCAATACAAGCAATGATAATGTGTGTCATGATGTCATTGTACAATTCACATAGTTTGTATATAATGATAGTTAACAATTCACATAGTTTGTATATAATGATGGCATCACTTTGTCCTTGCTGATTTTCATGAGGTTGATGCTGGATTCCTATTTGTAATGGGAATATCATTCTCAAATTATGCCTACTGATTGATTGAATGTCTAGAAAATACTTATTAATGTTTAAGGCATTAAAAATAAGCCAGGAATAAATTAGCCAAAGTTTTATATTAATATTCCTGCTAATAAGGAAGAGATCAACTGTTCCAGAAAGTCTGATCTTCCACCCAACAGTAATATCCAGAAGATGACTATCATAGATGCAAATTCAGTTTTATGAGTGTGAAAAATCCATATAACGCCATCTTTGAATTGGAAGCTATAGTTAAAAAAAGAAAAAAGTGATCACTTTAAATGCATTATGAAAGTTAAAAGTTGCACACTAGAGTTCATTTCTGATAATTCCTTTGTCCATCTCCTATCTGTTTGTGAAAAAAATAAGAAAAAAGAAGAGTGCATGTGATGCTAAAGATGCTTCTTGTGGAGCATAACTATAATAATGTGCATAAATTGAACTACTCTGTCAGAGTCATTTGGAGACTGTTTTCTTGTTGGATTTATGAAGTTTTAAATTTTTGAAAAAAAATAAATGATGAAAGACTACATTGCTTACAGTGTTATATATACAGTGTTACTAGATATACTGTGGTAATTAAAATACACTCAGCTTTAAAAAAGAGAAAACAAAAGACTAATTAAAGGAGGGAGAGATCCATATGGTATCAATTGATATTAATATAAAATTACATTATATACTCATGGCAAAGACCTTTGGAAGATAGGCCAATCCTCAACATTTTTATATATTTTACTTTTCACAATTGGTTGGTGTCACATTGTTCATGGTATATTGGTTAAAAATTCAATGTGTATGGCTTATGTGTGAATGGGCTTATCAGGGAATATTTGGGGGGCACTTTAAAAAAGTGTTACTGTGTATAGACACAGATAAGCCCAATAATGGATAAGCCAAACTCCATTTTGGGGTGCATTTTTGAATCTACAGTTTTTGGCTTAAATTAAGGCTATTCAGACTTAAACATATGTTAATCTAAACTTCATAGAAATATATTGGTTCCCCTTCTTATTTTTAGAATGCAACATATTTTCAAAAATGGAGAGAAGACTCATATCCTGAATCCCAGTTTCAGAATATACATTGCATTAAAATCTGTTTTATATTCCTTTTGAATACTTATTAAAATATATAAGTTTTATGTATTGGTTTTTGGGGGTGGATTAGAAGACCTCCAAGAAAACTTGGGGCTGGATTAGAAGACCTCCAAGATCTATTCCAGAGCTATGATTCTATATAAGAATTGAAAACCAAGATGTAGCTAAAATTGAATAAGACCAGATGCATTGCTCTGACCTTAGCCCAATCTGGTGGTTGACGGATTCTTTTGTATTTGGAAACGATAATAATACCAATATGAGTAGCTGGAGATTTATTCCAAGGCAGTATAAGAAAATAATATAATACTATAACAGGAGTCAGCAATCAAGAATATCAAAGAATAAATAAAAATACATGAATTGATTAAGATAAAGAAAGATCTTATGCCCTTTCTGTCAATTAGGAACCCAGACAGATGACGATCACTGGAGTTTGCCAAAGGACAAGTCTACCTTAACTTGTGCTTGAAATGCTTTACCTTCTCATGCCAAGAACAGGACCATCAAGGTTGAGTATTTGTTTATACCAGACGGTGATGATACTAAACAAAGTATTATATTCCTCACATTTTTCAGCTTTAAAATAAGGAAGACTATCCTACTCTGCACAGGTGTTCCTTCAAGAACAAGACACAATTAAGTATTACCCAAACATAACCCGTTAGAGACTGAAGTAAATGCTTGGTAATTCTTTATTACATGGACAACTATTACAATAGGGAAATATAAAATCCTATGTACCATGGAACTAAGGGAAAGAATTACATATAACTACCTAATTCTTCATTGACAATCTTCTGTTAAAACCACCAGCACTACTCAAGGTAAAAGGTAAGAGCCTTCAGTTGTATTACAGTAGTAGCCCAACACATACAGAGACTAATGTAAAAACTTTTTAAACATTCTTTAAGAGGTCTAATAAATGTGAATAATATGTTATGATGAATTAATTTCAATCATAAGTATACTTACTTTCTTAATATATGGTCTTACTGATTCTCCAAACGTGGATATTCCAGTTCTTTCAAATTATATAATTGATACAAACTTTTATTTTACTTTTTAATTCCATATAAAATATAATTGTTAGTTTCTATTCTGCATTTTTTAAGGAAGCCGCAACTGATGGCAACCTGGAGGCTTCTAAAACATCCAGGACATATTTTTTAGTTAGTATGTTTCAGTTTAATATATGACCAGAAAATGTTGTAGATAAATCATATTCAAAATGCATTGCACAAAGACTTTGAAAAAATCAGTGGAAATCAACTGATCTGAGGTATTGATTTCTTGTCTAGTCCAAGCATTCCAATAAAATATCTCCTTGACTGTTTTCAAGTTACAGCCATGCTAATAAATTTGGTCCCTTTGAGTCAATGTTGTTGACTCCAAGCAACTGCCTAGACAAGTTCTTGAAGTTTTCTTGACAAGACTTCAGAATTGGTTTGAAATTTCCTCCTTCCTAAGACTTAGAGACAGAGACTAGTCCAAGATCACCCAGCTGGCTTTGTGCCTTAGGCTGATTTAGTGTCTTAACCAAATTTAGTCTTTCCCATTTAATATACCTGGACCTTAAAACTTTCCAAGATTTTAGAGATGTATCCACTTTCCATGTACATAGATGCAAACAAAGGAATATTCATAATAGGATCCATTACAACAGAATATATATTTTAAATTTAAAATTAAAGATCAATTCTCTGCTTGAAAATCTCATAGGTTAAAGAATATTGAGGGGATTTATCCTGCTATAAATATTTTCTTATTAATATAATTATCTTAGTAAAGTATCTAATGGGGTTTAATATTGAAAACTCTTTTAAAATATTCATTAGTCTCAATGTAATATTCATTTTAATAACATTAATGTTATCCAGACTTCTAAGGGAAGTTTTAACCATCGAGTTGTTTACTGAAAATGCATCTATATATTTATATATATTTAATTCAACATATTATGATATATCTATATATATAAATATGTAAACTAAGTATTTTATAGAGTCCACACAAATAGTTAATCTTAATATCTTTAATATCAATAGTCTGCAGATACAATGGACCCAATGGCAGCAGATTAAACGTGAGCTAATTAATAATACAACCAACATATCAACTTTAAGGCTATATAATAAGCTTTCATATTCATACTGCATCATTGTCCAGAATAGCCATATCATCATCATGTAAGAACAATTTATCCTGTATTTAGGATACCCTTACTATCTTGGCTGTCTAATAGAAGATACCAAATTGGGATATATATGTACCTTCTAATTAGAGATAACAGGTTGAAGAACTCCTGGATCATAAACCTATCACTATTCCAGAGATGTTATTAAACAGAATGGAGATGGAAGCTGCTATGCGGCAAGAAGACTGGTATAGTAGCAACAATCCCAACTGACTCCTGCAGCTTAGTCTTATTATTAGGGTCTCAACCCAGATATCTATGGAATAGTATCCTGACAACTCTCTTGAAAACCATAAAAGCCCCCTGTCCCAGCCAGGAGTCATGGATATCTGGTGCCAAACCTAAAATTAATCAGGGAACATTTTGGCCTCTCCCAACCTAGCTAAGTCTCAGTAATACATGTCAAATTGGTTGCCTCATCCAGGATTAGTTCTTGAATGAGGTGAGCTTTATTAGAGAACAACTGGGCATACAAAGTACCATCCAGAGTCCAAAACCAGGTGATAGTTCAAGAACCAAAATGAAGATTAAATTTAATAAGAGCATTCTAATGACTGCCATGGTATAACCTGATAGGTTGATCAGCAAATCCATTCATTAATCATTTTATCCATTGGGAGATACAGAACTGAAATATAGTAAACAAAAGATGATGGAAGCTCACATCTTAGAACACATTTTATAAATTTAATCCAAATCATTTTGAAGGCCATGTCATGTCCAACAAAATTAAAACAGATGGTTCCAATTTGTCAACTGTGATATCCAACATATCAATCATCAGATGCTTGTTTAGTTTTTATAAAACTGAGATGGATTATAGATGACATTACTTCTTGTAACCTTGGATAGAGTTGTAGTTAATATTTTAATAACAGTAACCAATAACCTTCCCCTCTTGAATTTCAGTATTTTGGGATAATGCATTCCAGAGTGTGTTCAAATTGTTTTGAATAAGGTAACACCAATTTTAGTTTTGTTATTATCTGTGGAGTTTCTAGCACATAGCTATTTTTAATTATTGACTATCTACTTGATTTTCATTTTGTACACTGTTTTGGGTTATACAAAATAAAACTAGGATATAAATACAACAAATCAGTAAAATAAATAATGTTCTAAAGTCTGAATTCAGTACAACATACTTTAATAAGCAGCACTAATCTAATGTTAGAAAAAATTATGAATCTTATATTTCTCATAAATATATGAGAAATTTTTTTCTCTTTTTCACTTTTTTCTTTTTTCTGTGCCTTGATTCCATTCTGTTGAAATCTATAGTACAATAATTAAATAACTAAATAAACTGAAGACTAATCTAATTTATCTGGATATAATTTTTGATGAGTTGCAGATCACTTCATTGTATACATGAATATAGACATATAATTTTTTAAATATTATAAATGTTGGTGTCTAAGATGAAATATTATGAATTTTGTTTTTATACATTTGGATTAACTGTATTTCTTTTATTTTTTAAATCTCATGTCCTAAATGTCTTTAGCTTAGTGTCGCGCACTTAATTTTTGCACTTTTCATTATATTGTTCATCCTGAATGAGAATAGCTTAATGGGCATCTTTGGACACATATATACATATATTTGTAATTATTTGACCGAAACATATCTTTTCAGACGATAACACAGAAACTGTCTTGAAATCTCTGGGAAAGACACAGCTGCTTAAAAGAGTTGAAGAGGGCTGTTAGTGGATCACTATTTTAATACGGGTTAAATTTTTTTGATAATACATTTAGAAGAAACAAACGTTAAAGTCTCAATTTGTCCCTATCCATAAATTTATTAATTTTCAGATGGACATTCCATGATGGAAATACCGTACTATACTAATAATTCCATATTAACATTTAATTTCCCCCTAGATGTGGGAGAAAGTAGGGTGGAGCCAGGATTAAGAGGGAGATCAGCCTTGACTTGCTATGCATGCACAAATGCCAAAAGTCCAACTTCTCATGAGGATCATTAGCCTTATCTGGGGAGTGCAGGTTTCAACAGGCAGTTAGAGAACTTCTTGCAACCTTGTAGTATTAATAAATCCATTAGCTAGAACCAACTAAGCCTGATCCTTTGTGCCTAACACTAGGTTGTGTATCTAAAATATTACATGTTGTAAGATCTTCTCCATAAATTTTAACTTTTGTTGCTTGTTCTACAGTAGTTTATGTTGGGGACAATATTATTTCACATTTTAAATTTGTTTCAAAAGACTCATGAGATTTGTAGAATCTCAGAATCATTTCTGAGAAATTGTATTATTTTTAAAGCTAACATTTGGCTTGGTTGTTGTTGCATAACACACATCCCTTGTCCATCTGAATCTTTGCAGATTTTCAACTACATCTGAAAGTTATTTCCAAACCAGGAAGCACAGGTTTTATGATATTGGCACAGACATATAGTGATATGACAATTTTCAAAAGGGAGAGGGGGAAATGACAGGGTTTTTTTTCTTTAATTTGCATGTATCACCCTTTCAGAAGAAGCTATAATTTCTCCAGATTTAGTCAATTTCAGAGTACTGTTAATGGAATTCAAGCTATTCATTTATTTATGAAATGCATAAACCACCTCAATATCAAGATGGTTTAGAGAGTAACAGACAGCCAATGCAATATACAATAAATAGAGTAAAATCAGAACATAACTTACTGTTATAATAATAGTAATCACATTGATGCCTGGAACTAAATAACTATAATGAAATCCCAAAGGCTTTCTGGGCAGTCAAACTTTTGCAAGCTTCAAGAAGCCAAAAGAGCAGGTTAGCTCTTGTAGAAATATTATTTTTACTGTTTCTCTCTTCATCCTTTGTAATTAGTGGGGACATTTAACTGACATTCTCCACTTATGCAGAGTGAATAGGCAATATCTGTCCACAATCATAGATATTAAGGCCTGAACCATGTAGGGCTTTCCAAATAATTAATCCTCAGAAATATGCCATTAGCCAACATTTGATGAAATAAATCCATATTTTTCACACAGAAATGAAGCAATTACCATGTGATGCTTTCCAGTTATTGGGGAAACATGGAGGAATGTAGTTTCTAATAAAATTTAAGATTTAAGTGTAGATTTCATTTACCTAGAAGGTCTGTCCTGGGATTGACATATAGATCACCTCTTTTGTGATGACTTTGGGATGAGAAGAGTTACAGTTCCAAGAAGGGGTTGGGCAAGTGCACTAACCCAAATGCATTTCCTAGATGATTGTAAGAAGAAAAAGCCAAATAGGAAGATTTCTGTAGAAAATGCAACACCTTCTTTGCCTTGGTCACTGGAAGACCATAGCTAACATCCAATTCTGGGTACTTGGGCAGACAGCTTTCCAGTCTTCTTCTCATCAGAAAGCAACCAGTTCATTGGGGTTTGTGGAGGGATTTAAATTGCAAGGCTGTGCTCACTAGAGTCACAATACCATCCTTAGATCTCCCACCAGCCTCACTTGAGATAGCTGGGATAGAGTTAATCTAGTAATCATCTAACTCCACCTCTGAAGAAGCCCAAGTTTCCTGTAGAAAGAGAACATCACATTGTGACAAATAGTCAAAAAAAGTTGGCCTTTTGATGCAAGTGACCAGCCAGCAATATTCTAGGTTAGAACAGAAAATGCATTATCATTTGAGGTAAGAAAAGAGATATGGTTTTGACAAGAGAGAGCTGTAAGGTTGTTAAGTTTGGCTG
>JANHZU010002735.1:76238-93681 GCA_032468055.1 Acrochordus granulatus | reverse complement strand
AATACCCTGATTTTATGACTCCCTTAACAAGGTTAACCATTTTACACAGTTGTAAATGACAATCACGTTACTCTGGGATGGCTGTGACCCTTGTAAATACATGCCAGTTGCCAAGCACCAAAATTTGATCACTGACTACAGGAATGCTGCAACAGTTGTAAGTGCAACAACCAGTCATATGTGATTTTTTTCAGTGCCATTGTAACTTCAAACAGTCACTAAACTAATGGTTGTAAGTCAAGGACTATCTGTACAAGTAATCAATTATTCAGCATTAAAATGCAGAGATCCAGCTTACCTGAGTTCTTTAATGCCAATGATGCCAATAGCCTCCTGGAGCTGGTGATATTTTAGTTATTTATTTGAATTAGTCACCCTACTCCCGTGGAATCTATAGTTGATTTTCAAAATAAGGACATAAGGGTAACAACTGATTATTTCTTTAAATAAAACTGACCCTAATTCTGCCTAAACTCAATTAAAAACTGACTTTATCGATACAGATTTATTTAAGATGTTTCTACTTGCAAAACTACAAATTGATTTGAGAAATTGTGTGTGAGAAAAATATATGCTGCAGTAATTATTTTACATAAGTCATGCATGTGATCATTGAGATGCCTGGTATGTGGAGACTAGACCTTCATGACTGATGATTTCAGATGAATACTTGAGTTCCACGCCATGCTGGTTCAGCAGATTATGCCCATTATACAGTTTCACCCACACTGTCATTTTAAATGGCAATTCAAAACATTTTTACTCAGAAATAAGGTCTATCTTTATTTAGTTTTATTTTTATGCATGAGAATTATTTATACCAATAAGTGTTTTCTCTAAGCTTCTGCTCATACGTTTGTTTCTTTATACCCTTTTAATTACTAGCTATTGTGGTCTGAAGTTCCACTTTACTAGTTATTCTTTTCTGCTCCACTGCTCTCTGACACAAATATCTTAAATGTTTAGCAGCTAGCGTCCCCAAATCCCTTTGTACATTACAGCATAAGTATAGACAGATTGTTTGGGGAGGCAGGTGCCAAATTAAAGCAGAAGGGGTGCTATTTTTAAAAAACTAGAGAGAAACAATGTACTGTAGAAGATTATAGATCTCCACTTCGGATGTTTTTCCAGTGTCTATCCATTCTCAATTCAGATGTTCAAGAACAAGAGGAAGCTTTATTGAAAAGGACTGGTGGTTTACCTCTGTGACTGTCACGGGAATGGAGATGCCTTTTACCCAATAGAGAACTTGATGAGGATACGATTTTGCAGCAGCGGTGGTTGCCTCAAGTAAAGCTTACGGACTGGGTTCTGTAGAATCGGTTTCTGTCTGCAGTACATGTGAAGAACAGAAGCTTTTGTGATCTGATCTCATCTCCTTACCTGGGTCACAAATACGACCAGTTAAGATGCGCCGTTATTATACCTATTCCATTTTCCCCTTCTTTATATAATTTGTTTGTAGGAAAAAGAAGCAGTGGTAAAGCATATGAAATGTACTGTGCAGGTGGTATACAGGAATGTCATTGGTTGGATCAACTATAAAATTCTGTGAATGAGGCAGGATGACAATATACAAAAAGAGCTTCATTCCTTCAGCAGGGCTAAAATGTCTCTTTCACGATTAGTGAATGTGTTTAGCATCAGAAATGGGAATTTTCAAACAAGGAAATAGTTACTCAATTTCCAGCGTTAGATTAAAATATGTCATGAAGTTAATGATATGTATAAATAACTAGGAATTATGACCTATGGAACTCAGTTGGGGTGCCTTCTGACTATGCCTTGTAAATTTAATTTGAAAGAATATAATAAGCCTTAAGATCTAGGATTCCCTATGTACAATATACATGGCGAAAGCGAAAATGATTTTCCAAAGTTCAGTCGATGAAGAAAGAGAATGCCAGCAAATCTTCTGACAGTGGCAGTATTATTAGCAGACTATGTTGTCCACACTGAACAGAAACAGAAAAAGAAATTGCTTTGAATAGTTTTATTTTTAGGCTGGATTGTATACATTGGAACTGTTACAATCTGGTTTTAAAAAGCTATTTTCCTTTCTTTTGCTAGTTGCTATGTACAGTACTGAAAACTTTTATTTTGATTCGAGGATAGTGTTTGAAGACTTGTGTATACAAGTACTTAATAAGTGTTATTAATTTAACATTGAGAATATATATATTAATTACATAGCCAGCATACTTATGTTTCTATGGCAGACTTCCTATATTTTCATATAATGATCAAATTTGATTCTTGAGTTGCAAACTGACAGTCCAGAAAAAAACTAAATGTAATTCAATTTGAATATTATAACAATGGCATGAAATACACTTAATGTGATTACTTCCATATATGCCATCTTTCAGTCATTATTAAAGCTTGCAAATTAAGTAGCAATGTTTGTGGGTGCTCTAGGGCCATATTCCCGTTTAATAAGGGCTTAGTATGTTAACACATAACTTTCATGATTAGTGAATGTGTGAATGTTCTAAACATTCACAGAATGCATCACATGTCTGTTCTATGGCAGATAGGTGTAATATATTGAGATCTGTATATATACAGCTCTTTAAAGGAATAATGAACTGAATAATTTGGAAGATGTGCTCCAACATCTTAATGTTGACAATTTAAAGCAATGTAAAACCTCAAGTTTTATCTCTTTCATTCATACATGATTTGAAAGAGTAGGAAGGATGTATTTTCTCTTAGCACTAAACACGAGGTTGACATATGCTTTTTTATGGAAAAATTCCACAGATGTCATCTGGAAAAGAGTGGTCTGATTTCTGAAGATCAGTTCAGAAGGCCAAGCAGGAATGTGGATTAAGACTGGAAATGATGAAAGCATCTGAAAGATATCAAAGCATGATTTGTGTAGACAACAGCTCAGTCTAATGATATACAATTAATGTTTTTAAACAATATCACAGTTTAGTATGTTTTGTACACTTTTGATTAAACGCTGTTGACTTTAATTTGAAGATGTTTTGAGCATCTCATTCTCAGGCGATTCAAATTGTTCCCATGGACCATTTGATTTTATTGCGTTAGGAATTAATGTTTGTAAAGGAGACAAAAGTAATCTCAGATTAAGTTCTGTAAATGGATTCTGTTTTCATGATTACCATTAGATTGCCAAAATGGTGGCAATTGAATATTTTCTCCCAGGTGCAGTTAGTTAACAGTATGTTAATTCTGTGTTGCTTACTGAAAGAGGGGCAGTATCTGAAATCCTTGAAATATGTAAATATCTCTGTCAAAAAAAATGATCTCTAATTCAGTAATCTCTAACGCAGCATGTAATGATATTCATGCCACTTTAAATTAAACACAAGTTGGCTATTTAAAGCAGAATTCATAGCTGCTGGTTTACTCTGCAGGGTTTTGTTTTCTATTTTTAGGTGGGTTTTTTTAGTAGTAGACAGATTAAAATAGTTATGTAAATCAAGTTGCATTTGATATTCTTTAGTCATTGCCCAGTGCTCTAGTATCTGAATGCCTTAGAAGTTTTAATTCATAGTTTATTTCTAAATACTGTGAAGCTTCCCAGCCTGGCACTGTCAGATGTTGGAGGTAACAACTCTTAAAATAATCAGGTAGCATAGTCTTCAAGGATGACATTCAAATGACATAGATTTTTGTCATAGGATGCTGCTACTCCTGTTCAGAATTTTTATCCTCTTAACCTAACATTTTAATGTTATGACTGGAAATGATTTTCCTCCTATAACAGTTGTTTTTTATGTACGTTTTATTACATTTTTTATGTAGGCTTGGATTTTAAAGTAACTGGAAGAGTTAACATTTCATATATAGAAATTTATTGGTTAACTAAACTAGAGAAACAAAAAAAGCCATGCTTGCTTCTCAGGTGATAATTTATTTTAACAGCTAATTTCCTCGGGAGCCAATGTTTGCCCATTGAAACCATCTGAAGAATTCAGTCTCCTTTTTGAAGGAGATTCAATCTCTTTTTTGACCTTGTATTAGCTGAAGTATAATGCATGCTTAATACTAATTAATTGCCCCCTCCTCCATTAGGTTTAAGAGCCCCTTTTTAAAATTATGATTAAAATTATGTTTATATAAATATATTAGAGATAGTCCTCGACTTATCAACCAAAAATGAACCTGGAATTATGGTTGTAAGTCATAGAGGCCATTAAGTGGGTCACCATGGAACCATGACCGATTTTACTAGCTTTTTTACAGTGGTTGTTAAGCAAACAGCACAGTCAATAAGTAAATCCATTGTCCGCAATGGGCATTTTTTTCTGGAAATCAGAAATAAATGCCAGCTTCCAGCAACAAAATTGTGGTCATGTGATCATAGAAATCTGCAAACAGCCATAAATGCAGGCCAGTTGCTGAGTGCCCAAAATACAATCATGTGACCAGTTATGGGGAATGGCCATCATAACTTCAAATCCAGATCGCAAGTAGTGTTGAGGAGCCCCTTGGTAACTTAGGATGGTTGAAAAGTGACCAGTTCTAAGTTGAGAACTATCTGTATGCATTTATATAGGTAATGATCTCCTTGCCATTTGTGTTCCACTTTGAAAATAAAGAAATACATTTCCTTATTAACAAGAAATAAGTTATAAGTTATAAGAAGAGAGGAAGTTATATCTTTTAAGTTCCATTTGGACACATTGTACAATCCTAATAATATGGATAAATACAGTAGGCATTGTAATATTTGGATCTTAGTGATGTTTCAAGTTTACAGTGATGTTTATGCATGGACATGTTTGTAGACAGCTGGAGAATGCCATCAAAATAATTGTGCTGACTCCTCCAGAGGACAGTTTTGCTCTAATGCTTTAAGAAGGGATGATTTGCTCATGTCAATGCAAAATGCCCCTTTTGATTGCTTTGAACAAACCTACTCTTATTTTGCTAAATATGAGACCCTTAAATGTTCAGAACATTTTTCTGTTGTTAACAATGAATTTGCCTCATAACCATAAATCAGAAATATTTAGGTGCAAGAGACATGAAGGCAGTGTAACTTTCAATATGTTTATGGGCCATCCAAGAAGAGTTGGCAGTACAAAATTGTTCTCTACATATGGCCCTTTAGTATATAAGGATTGTATGTATGTGTGTATTTATATTGCGTGCCACCTCAAATCATAAAGTGACTCCTGCTTGTTTCTTAAGATTAAGAATGCAGTTCATGTCTAGGACTAAATCTTAGCAATTTTATTCCTGCATTTGCACAGAAGAAGAAGAAGTTCCTAATAACTAATTGTATTATTATTCAAGAAGGTATATAAAAGAAAAAAAGTGGCTGGAATGGCAGCTAGAGTAAAGCTTTCTGGAGGAGAGATGGCAGAGCACTGTAAGTAGCAACGGAGTTTGGGAGGAGGTCATTAATCAGACTTTTCCCCCAGGTGGTTATTGTCTATCACTTTTCAACTAACAATGGGGGAGATGGATCTCTGGTCTTTTTGCCTTTGTGAACTGTGACAGCCTTTTCTACTCTATTTCCTCTGCTGCTGTCTGTACATCCTTCACTTTCATGAGAAAAACAGCTTGCTCTCTTGGAAAAAGGCGGACCGTTCACAGCCTATCTTGAAAAGTGCAAACTTACAGTTTGCCAGCTTGGCACAAATCAAGCCTTTCACGAATTTGTACATCAAACTAAGCAATAGTCTAGTTAAACTATTCAGCACTATTAAGCTAAGCCATAAACCATAGTTTTACAAACGACATAGACTGGTTTCAAACAACATGCCTTTCCAAATACCAGTAAACTACATTGTATCTTAATGTGTAATATTTCAGAAACTCACAGACCTGTAAGAGCCAAGAGATACCTTACAGAAATAAATATGAAAGTTTTAATTTTTGTCCTACCTTTTCTGCTATTATAATAATTGAAGATAACTGAATATGAATTCATTCAAATTATGCTTATAATCTGATTTCATAAATTTCTTTTGTAATTTGATCATTATTCATTATCTTCATATGATCAAACCAACTCAACTTACTGACCATTCATTGTTATATTCTGTCCATGTTCATTCAACTTCCATTTGTTCTTGATGTGATCATCTCATGTGTTACTATGCTGATCTTGTAAGTGCCCATTCCATCTTCAACTTATTTATATGTTTCTCCTGATATAGCTGTCATTTCTATCTAACAATATTGGCAGGACTGCACTCTCTCATACACAGCCATGTTAATTTATTTCTACAAACTTCCATTCTTTCATCAAGTCACATATTATCCACTGCCTTTCTACCAGCATTTTATGCTTTAAAAATTCTCCATCTGTTTCCCATTTTTAGTAAATATTTTTACTAGGGTACACACATTAATTTACTTACTCTAGTTTTTCATCATTTACATATAATTATTGTTTGTTTATTTCCCTGTCAACAAATATGTCTTGGGCTTTGATACATTTTCTGGTCCATTCTTTTATTGCAGTATGCAGTCTAACAACCACTGCAAATCATTGATTCTAAGCCAACGGTGCAGCACCTCTGGGTACAAAAGTATACATAAATTAATATCCCCAACTAAAACACCTCTACTGTTGTATGTACATGTATGTGTAGCCATAAATACTTTAAATAAGCAAGATGACATTCTTGTTTATTTCTGTTAAACAGTACTGACTTTATTCACCTACCTCAATTTATATTCATGCAAAATCATCTGTAATGCAAATCTGTTCACTTTACGATGGTATTACTCTCAATCAGCAAACAACATTTTCTTTCTTACATTCATACATTTCTCAGTGATCTGCTAAGAGCAAAAATCTGATCTGTATACCCTTGTCCAGCATAGAGCCGCACTATTTTGTTTATTGCTACCCTTTTGATTAGCATTCTGTCAAATATCTTCCCAAACACTCTTTACAAACAAAAGCCATTATAATTTTTGTGTTCACTCTTACTACTCTTTTCTCTTTGTATGGGAGAACGATAAGAGCTTTCCTCCAAGCCTGATTCACAGATGCAGTCTTTGCACATATGATAAACAAATCACCCAGTCACTCCATAAGCAAACTTCATTTTTACCATTTTTCAGTTACTTCTATCCCTGCAGTGGTACTGTTTTCCATCCTTCTCACAGAGGTTATGCTTCCTCTTCTTTGCCTTTTTTCTTGTACATTAACATTTGTAGTGGTCATTTCAGTCTTCAACACATAATTATCATTCCCATCCTAATCTTTAGAACACTCCTTCCACTTCATTTTCATCCCAAATCTTTTATTTTTAATTGTTTTCACGCTACTGGAGATTCCTTATTTAACTCTTTTTATCCACTTGTTAAAATAATATTTTAGTCATAATCATTCTTTTTCTCCTTGATACATTCTTTGTCATTTTTTCACCCTATTTACATTATACATTATGCTTTTTTTTGCAGCAGTTATTCTAGGACATGTGTTTTTTCTCATTCATAGCAGTTTCCAAATCTTTTTTTACATTCTCTTTCTATTCATTCTGTTGGCAGATTAATATACTCACTGGTCACCATTCTCGTGACCCAGTTATCTCTTCTCATCTCATTCATGCCTGATGAAGATGCAACTTCAATTATTAAGGTCACAGAAAGCACCTATGGTTGCAGATGATTCTATAAACTTATTTTAAACATTTGTAATGTAACATTAAAAGCAGATAAAGGAATTTCATCATTATAAAAATGCTTGTATAGATTCTAACAAAATGTGTGCACGCATGTATTGGTATCCTGCTACCCCTATTTTTTTCCAAATTATCCCAATTTTTTAATGAAATAAATTGAAACTTACACAAGTAAATGCCATTTACTGTTCTTCATTCCATAGTCTATACAACAAGGCATTTTGCTTTCGATGCATGATGTAACATATTCTTTCTTCAGTGCCTGGTCCAAAGACACATAGTGAGTTTTCATGATTAAGTGTAGATTTGAACTTGGATGTTCCTAGTCTAACTTTACTACACCGCCTCTCAATTTTGTTCCAAGGCTTAGAAGTAGGCAGGTGTTATTTATTGGTGTCTGATTAAGTATTAGACTAAAAGGCCAGGTAGAAACAGATTGTGGGGATTCATTTGGAAGTTAACTATGTTTAAGTAGACCATCAACTATTATTAAAACAAGTTTACACTTTACAGTTGTCCCATAAGTTTAGTTTTTTATGTCATATGTACGGATACAGATTTGGGGGAATACTGCACACCTTCTAGTACCAGAAAGAAAATTAACGTATCTTGTCAGATAACTTAAGCTGCTGGAATTGTGAATTAGAATGTTAGGAAGATGAAACATTTTGCTTTATTGTAAATTAAAATAATTACTTTGTGCCCCAATTTTTGCCTGACATTAGTGTTTATATTACATTCACTTCAGTTGTTTATGCAATAAATTGCATGAAACAACAATGCAGCTAAGTAATGAGCTAAATATGTTTCATTTTATTAATTTGGGCAACAAATGCTGACTTGAATTCCCCCTTGGTTCAGTTCGTGCTTTTTGCTGCATATAATACTTTCTTTTAAGTAAGAAGTGCTTTATATGAAAACGGACCTCATTTCTTTCACTTGTTTCAGTGTGACATAAATTTAATAGGTGACTTGTTGCTCACAGGAGGTTGCTGTACTGGTAAAACCAAGCTATACATCTTGACATTTTACATGGCTGCAGCCTTGATGCATTTATACGCTACACTGTATAGTATACTGAACATATACATGAAGCCTTGATTCCTGCTATGCACTAATAATAAGCCTAATATATTGAAGGTTTTAAGAATAATAATCTTGTTTAAAAAATAATGTATTAAAGAACAAAAAGAAGAGATGGGCAGGATTAATATCATATGGTTGTCCATGCCTTTTAAAAAGCCAGTACCTTCTTTTAAAAAAAAAAAAATCGAAAACAAAATATCTGATTTAGTACACAGCGGAGCATCTGTATACACTGACAGTAACTTTTATCACAATTTTGTGGATTATTGCCTTAAAATAGCAATTTTTGTTTGTGTGTGGGTGCATGTCTTCAAGTCAATCTTGAAAAGACTGCCTGGCTTTAATTCCTTTCTCATTTACTGTGTACGGCTGGTTGTTAACATCAGGAAGTAATTAACTCCAGTTCATAGTAATGTGAATTCTCTAGCCTAGTGTTCTTGTGACAGGATCATCCTAATAATTGCAGGGCAGTTGTTAGCTCTCAGTTGCAGCAGGATGACTCCAGCCCCATGAAAGCTGAGTTCGTGGCCCTGTTCTCAAAATCAAGGATTCTGAAGTAATTGTAATTTGCCAGTAGAAAATCACTATTTCTTTTCCTTCCCAGGCTCCTACTAAGCAAGCAGGGATAGAACTTCTTGGCAGAATGTATGGCAGCCTACAGTTGCCTTCTGATGGCAACAGCAGCTTCTGACATGCTGCTATTAGTATGGACACAAATTTGGCTTTCTCGTCCTATTATCTCCCTTGGGCACAAGAAAGCTCTCTAGTTTTCTTTTTTTTACAGATATTCTAACAGAATTCACAGGTATTTCTGGCCCAATACTATAACATTCTCCTTGATTATGGGCATATATTTATTCTCAGGACTCCATTAAAAATCAGTAACTCTTGCAGTTCTTGTACCCTGAAAGCTAATAATATTTACCATTATTTATTAATAGAATGAGAAGGATAATAACCAATAATTATATCAATGATGAAAAAGGGAGGTTTCTACTACTACAGAAGCAACAGTATTCCTTCCATGAGAATAAGGAAAAAATAATAATAATTTGTATTGTGGTTTAATTTCATTGCCTTGTTTATTTCAGATTGGTTGGGGAAATTATTTACATCAGTGCATTAATCTTGTTCAAGTCACAGTGTGTTAGGGAATAAAGACAAATTTTCATCATTATCATAACCACCACCATCGATTTAGTAGATCATTTTGAATGGGTAAGATTCAAATGCACAATTGTGCCCAGACTCTGAAACAAATATGTCTATTAAGAATAGTATTCATAGTTTTCAATTAATAATAAATTATGTATAATGTGCTTTAATGTAAAGTTTAAACTTTGCTAATTTTCTGTGATATTGAGCATAGAGGACCATTTCAATTTAATCTGCTTGAAATTCAGTATATTTAATTCACCTGTTAAAAAATCACCTCTTTATTTGATATTAATAACCTACTTTTTAAAAATCTGAAGGTTTCTTGAGAGCAGTCGAAAAAGGCTTTAAAAAAGGCTTTTTTTTCTCAGCAGGTCATAATTACTGGTAGAGAAACTTGAGTGAACAGCACTATTGAAATATCCCCCAAACTTCATAACAGAAAAGAAAAATGACCTTCCCTTTTGGTTTACAGTTCTACTTTCTGCTAATATCTTAAGGAACTTTGTTTCCTGAAATGGGCATGTTGGTGGCTTGTTGCAAACCTTACAATACGACACTGTATTTTTTTGGTCCAGTTTACTTATACTTCTGTTTCCTAATATAAAAACCATCCAGGAAAAGAGGGTAATTCTGATTTTTCTGTCATTGTATTGTACCATTTTTTCTGTGTTTTAATGCTCTCCAGAGCCATTGACTGGTAATATTAAATAGCATCCATTGTAATGTGGTACATGGTAGTTGTTCAATATCAATTATAAGCATTTTTTATTTTTTTGATAAGTTAATCAGTTTAAAGTTGGTTGTTTTTCATTCTTCAGAAAGAGTCAGACAAAAAAATGTATTTTTCAGGGCAACATGTGATTTTGTGAGATGTCTATAATTACTTTTTTCAAATATGATGGATCATATTTTTCAAATATGATATCAACTTCATTTATAGAAAACTAAAACCTTAAATTATGGAGTTTCTTTTTTGTCTTAATTCCCTCAAAGTGATATATGTCATCTATTTGTATTTTCAGTAGACCTCCTCTCCATACTGATATAAAATCACAGTATAAAGGAAAATATATATTTATAAAACTGGAACAACTGCAAAACATAACCAGCAGTTGGATCTCAACATCTAAATGTTACTCTTGTCATGTATACAGTAAAACTTGACACAGTATAGTCTTTTTCATGTTGTTGTAATCCATGACATAATTGATTGAACTAATTCACTTTACAGTCAGGATCAGTTCTCTAAGCTATGTTTTTGCAATTCTTCAGAGAATTTTGGCAATCATTGACATCTTCACTGTAACAATTATGTAAAATACCAGATTGAGCATTTCTTTAAAATCACATCCAAAGCATTGCACAGCTATGTTTTATAGTAACTTTTATAAGCCCAAATTTTTATCTATTATGTAAAGGAAGAGAATTAATCACTGTCATAATGGTTATGCTTCTACCATGCTTTTTAAAAACTATTTTGTCAACATACAATTATGTAATAAAATTACAGTGGGAAAAAGAACATTAAATAAAGTATCCACTCAACAAATCCAATATTCAGTGGCATGTGATCAAATACCAAATGTCTTTTTTTAAGCTTTCTATAACGCACAACCTAGATATTTTCCAAACTCTCAACCAGGTCTGGAGTATATTTAAAAGGCTTCAAGGCAGAAGAAGTGTCCCCTCTAATACCACAACATCATGGTGATAACTGTTCACCATGCACAGTTTCATCATATCAGAGGGTATTATATACAATTATACATAATACAATTCATGTAGTAGATGCTGATGCAATGCATTTTCAGCTAAGGTTAAGTGTAAAAGACCAACCTAAAGATACAACCTTATTAAATCAGCAAGAACGTAGGATGTCCAGTAATAATTGGTAGCTGTTTCAAACAATTTACTAAATGCATCTTAAATATCTGTATATTAGAAGTAACCTCACTGGTGTTTTGTAATTTAGAATTGCCTTGTTTAGGATTTCCCAGTATTATACTTTATTCTTTCTGTTTAATCACAACAAACTTTCATGGATAAAACCACTAATGTGGTTATATAATGAAGAAGGCAATGAAAAAACTGAAATGATATATAATTTATTTTGGTCCATTATATAAGTGTATATTTTTCCATCGGTTTACAAAAGCAACAGTGGTTCCAAATAGATGAATATTCTCATTATGAATTTGTATCATGCTGGAAAAAGCGGTTGCCCAATAAAGGCTATAATGCAATAAAGGTGTGATTGGAGGTATTTGCAAATACAGTGATAGAATGTCATTAGAGGATATATAGATGTATAAATAAGAAAATTGGTCAATCCAAAAAGACACACTTGTTCTGCACATGTTATTTTCTGTACATGTAAATTCAGTAACTGACCTGGATAGTTCATTATAGATTTATATTAAGCTAGGTAGATAGTTGTTTATAAAACCTATGTATAGGTTTATGTAGCTACTGTATTTCCCTTTTCATTGAAAATGCAATTTATAAGGTGAATGTGTTGTATATATGTGTATGAGTGGTACCTAATTAGCTATGCATATACAGACAGAAGGGAAGACAGTATGTCACTTACGGTTTTTCCAATAAAACATCAACTTGCATTAATTCTAACTGTAATAATGATGTTTGTTGTGTTTTTCATCATTTTGTATACTCTATATATGGTGTATATAGACACACATAGTATGATATTTCTTTTAATTGCATATTGCTCTGGTTTACTGATTTTTTTCTCTTTCTCTCCTTCTATAGAGATTTATTGTGGAATTTTTGCTTGCTGTACTCAGAGATCTTGAATCAGAGTAACAGTATATTAACATAATGTTGGCCTTTGGAATCTTTTGTTCCTAAAGGCTATAAAATCTAATGAGCAGATGGATACAAAGCATAAAAAGCAAAATTGTGTGATCCTGTTACTGCTTGGCAAGGACACTTAAGAAACATCCTTTACTGAAATTAAAAATGTAATCTTCCTTTTAAAGAACAAATATTACATAATACTAGTACTAATGTTAACACAGTACATTTTAAAGTAAGATTGTGCATAGGATGAACAGACTGCTCCAAGATGTGAAAATTTTTCAAGGTTTATAACAGAACAGGATTTATTTCAGACATCTTACAGTTAAGACAAGCTGCATCAGAGTAAAAGGCATAGATGTTTTGATGTTAATTCTTCAAGATTTTATAAGTAAATATTTGTATATGGTTGTATCACTCTAAATGGAAGGGAGACTGTACAATGAAGCATCAGCATTGTAAATTATTGAGTGATTAATCTACTATGGGATATTATTTAATGCTATCTTTGAGCATAGTCCAAAGCAGGTTTAAGGATCTTGGCAGGCAGGCAGGCAGGATGTGATTCTTTTACTGTAAATAAAGTTTTCCAAACCAGAATGAATAATTTTATCATGAGTTATTTTTAGGGGACCTCAATTTTGGGCTGTTGTCTACTGTAAACAGTGCAGCTGCTTCCATATATCACATGATACCATTATAAGAAACTTTGTTTAAAAGTATAAATAACAGCCTGAATTCTTGCTCTGCACTCTAGCATTTTCTGTAGCTGCTTCAGTCTTTAAATTATCTTTGTTTATAACTTCCCCAGGACTCTTCATATAACACATCAGAGATGTATGTTCTCTGTGTAAGCATATATATTGTACACATATCTAGGGCATTGTGTGATTCAAAATTCTGCCCCCCTACCGCCATTCCCAAAGCTTGAAACACTTAATGCTCTATTTTGGTGACAGGCACCCTTTTAAAAAATTGCAGATTTTATTTTAAGCAAAGGATTTATGCATTGCTTAAAACATGTCTCTGTTTTGCAGACCAAATAGTGTTGATGTGGATACTTTGGGCAGCCTGGAGATAAAGTGGATGTCAATGACAGCTATGTGAACTACAATTCTGCAGAGCCCTAGAAATCCTATAAAATGGAGGAACTGTATAAGGACACACAAAACCTGCCCATGGATGTTACCACCTCACCCTCTGCTATTGCTAACAACAAACTAGAAAATGGAGTTGCCCAGCTGATAACAGCTGAAGCCTGGAATATCAATTCATCAGACTTGATGAAGAAAGCACTTTCGCCACTTGTAACCGTGCCTGCATCATCAATATTGACACCACCAGCAGAATCCCAGAGCGGGGTTGCTCTCAAAGTAGCTGCCACGGTGCTTCAGCCAATTTGTTTAGGAGACAGCCCTGTGGTTCTTCCAATACACCTGCAAGTAGCAGGAAGCACCGCTCCTCAGATTGCTCCCAACAGTAATACTCCGTATGTCATGACCAATCAAGGCCCAGTCCCGTTGCCTGTTCTTTTAGAGCAACATGTATTTCAGCATTTAAATTCGCCGCTAGTGTTACCTCAGAGTTCACCATGTGCTCCCAGTTCCATTCACAGCAACCTCTTCCAAGGTTCTGCAGCTTCCATTGGACAACCTCAACTGTTGGATCAGAAACCTTCCAATCCCGCTCAGGATTCTGTCCTGCCCCCTGTATTTCAGACACCAGGGTTTGCTGCTGTACTACAGGATCTCTTTCCCACTCAAGGAGCTTTAAGCTCTTCACCCTATCAGCTATCTCCAGACTGTCCTCTCCCATCTCAGCCCTTCAGTTCTCCTTTGTCTCCATTGGTTCCCCCGGCCACCTTGTTAGTGCCATATCCTGTGATTGTTCCTTTGCCAGTCCCTATCCCTGTCCCGATTCCCATTCCCATCCCAGTTCCCCATGGTGTTGAATCTAAGGTTAACCTAGATTGCTCCAAACCAGCTGCTTCCTTTGTTTTGCATTCATGCAAAGGCACCCAGACTCCCTTAGAGAAGGAAGAAACTAAACCATGCGGTTTTATCTACCACAGAAGAATGTCTCAGTTGAATCGACACACTGTCATTAAGATGAGTAATGAAAATGAAGTCCTTGATCTTTCTATGAAAACCGCTCCTTTCCTTAAGGAAAACCAAGTTAATTGCCAGAATGCCACCAGTGATGGTGCTTTGGACTTGTCAGTAGCTTCTTTTAGGAAGGTGAACAGTACGGAGAAAACTAACGTGAACTGCTCTGGGTCCATGATGGACGGAACTTCTCATTCTGGGGTAGACATACCTCATGAAGTCCCAGCCAAGGCCGAAAGCAGAGTGATCAGTTCCAGCTCCTCTGAACTCCTAAGACAACAGTCCAAATGGCTGGTGGATCAGAATAGCATTGCAACCTGTGAGCCCACAAACGGCAATAAAATTGAAATAGTGAGCACTTCGCAGACAGCCAAAGTGATAGTTTCTGTCAAAGATGCAGTACCAACTATTTTCTGTGGCAAGATTAAGGGCCTCTCAGGAGTTTCCACAAAAAACTTTTCCTTCAAAAGGGACATGCCTCAGGACTCAGGGCTGCAATGTTATGATATGAAGAATCAGCCTGAAGTCCGGGATAATGCAGAAGTTCTTAGAAAACCTCTCAAAAACAGGAGTGTTAAGTTAAAGAAAATGAACTCACAAGAAATACACATTCTCCCCATTAAAAAGCAGCGGCTTGCAGCCTTTTTTCCAAGAAAATAATTTATGAAGTTTTAGAATGTTTTAAGGTATAATTATTATGAGTAAAGAGATGCACTTCATTTTAAATTACATTTAAACTTTAAGCTATATTTAAGTTATTTCAAGATGGAGGATTAAAAAATAGGTGGGGCAGAGAAGACAACAAAAGAATATATCTTGCTGTATCTTTCCAATGCAATGTTTTCCCCCTTGCCATGTTTTGTTCTAACTTTTCATTAAAGTAAATAAAAAGCAACATATTTTTCAAGTGGATTGCACATTTTCAGCTTTAATGGAATATAATGAATTAACAAGTCAGAGGAGTAAGAGCTATTTTCACTGCCATAAAGTGCTTTGATGGTGTAATTCTGAACAACAGTGAGTAGAATGGAACTTTCAGAATAAATGTTTGTATGTGTTAGCTTGGTTGTTGCATTTCATATTTTTATAATATACTGCCTGACACTGTTCTACAGGCAGTATATTTACATTTATTTGTATTATTTTCAGATTGTTGGTTCATTTTGCCATTTTCATTCTTGGCGCTTTTCTCCCATGTATAGTAATGATGTAAACAATCTTTATTGAAAAAGTTGTATTACAATGTAAATCTTTATTTGCAAAGTTTAACAAGTATTAATATAATGATTTCTATAACAAAAACTGAATTCAGTTTAGAAGATTGCTAAAAAAACGATGTACTTGCACAAGAACTGAAGATCACATAACATTATCCATCCAGCATAAATTGAAATATTCATTGTTGGGTTTTACCATCACTTACAGAAATGGCAGCAAGGAATGATAAAACACATGTTTGGTTACAAAATAAAATTCAAACAAGAGGAGAGGGCATAAAATTAAAAGCTATCTAGTTTAGTGTTGAAGATGCATATATGCAAGCATTTCTTTTAAATTTGCAGCATTGCAGCTGTTAGCAGGAGCTATAAACTGGTAAAAACAATCATATAACTCAAGTATGATCTTTGTAAGCTAGGTCTCGCACCTAACTTCATGATACGCTCACAAACATCATCATTTAAAAAAATCCCATGCTTTTTTAATATCTTCCATTTGCTGACCTATTTTGGTATCTCTGCTGTGCTACATTTGTGCCTTGCTAAAATAGAATTCTAATATTCCTTGTATTGGATTCCTGTGATTTAAGATTAAATTTAGAGACATATCTCAATAATGTTGTCTTCTATGCAGATGTTGTTATAATGAAAAATGCATGCTTTATTCTATTGTATGCTGCATCCTGAGCCACTATTCTGATAATAATAGTTTTGGTATTTGAGAGAAAACAGAATAAGTAATACAATGGAATTTGAAATGGAAGTCTGACATCCAGTTTAGCAACTTGTCTCTAACTTACACAAGGTGGCTTCCTAGAGCGTTACAAATTCTTCTGGATTCTTAGTAATTCTGAGAGATGTTTCTAGTTATGTATCTTGTTTTTAAAATGAATATTTCTGAGTATACATACATAGACAGAAGATAAGACCTTGAACTGTAATGTCTGTTGTAAAAGATGATCCATTGCTATGAAGACTGGTTCATTTTCAAAGCTTTTCTAAAATGGGAAGACAAAAAATACTTCTTGTGTCTTTTATATTTGGAAGGAATGAATCAGTGGAGCTTTTCAGTACAATAATTTATTTCTGGAGTCACAGGTAAGTTGGAAAAAATATTGGTTGCAATGATCTAACAGTATCATGATTAATAGATAAAAATCACTCATGCTTATTATCAGTTAAATTCCACATTCAGGGAACTGATTGATGAACTTTCTTCAGCTGTTTATTCTGCGATTATGGCTTCAACTTGTAACCTGAGATTGTGATTATGATCCTGAAATAATGAAAATATTAGCATTTTCTTCTCTTAGTTAAAAGAAGCTAATTGGAAAATAAGTGGTGAGTACAAAGTCTTTATTATATGAGGATTCTAATTTAGCCTGTCTTAAAAGGGATGTCATTCACTTTGTCTGGAAGTCTTCTTTAAACTATAATT
>JANHZU010002735.1:47166-67182 GCA_032468055.1 Acrochordus granulatus | reverse complement strand
ATTACAGGCCTCTCTCATCTTTTTAAGTGGGAGAATTTGCACAATTGGTGGCTGACTAAATACTTTTTTGCCCCACTGTAATCTGTGTGAATTTTCTTCTCATCTTTTTTTTTGGCAATGAGTGTTAAATTAATTACCCCCAGCCTGTACCAAGTAAAGAATGTTAGTAGAGCAAATTAAGATTCTGGTTTGGCATATTTGCTAACTTCTTTTGCAAATCTAAAATACTAAAGTGCTTTTAGGAGCAGTTTTCTGAATATACATATTTTTGTGCACATAAACAGCATGCACTTTTAAAAAAGCCCAAGAATACCTTCAATCCTCTGTTGCAATTTCTTTCTGTCAACTTCACAATAACCTCTGTTCCCAGTAGCACTTGATAATTTCTGAAGACTTGATGCTGTGTTTGAGGTAGCAGATACTGAAGGAAGAGAATGCCTAAAATAGGCTGTGTTCCCTGAGGTACGATATACAGTGAAATTCCGATTGCTAGGACTTGATAGGGCAACTGAATTAAGTGTGGAATCCATTGAATCCTCAGCAAACCTGTGCTCTTTGGATGTACCATTTTCTTCATTTGGCTGGGTTTCTGCTATATAAAATGTACCACAACCAGATTATTAGTAAAAGGTGGGCTTTAAAGTGATGTGTATTATGAAAATTTATAAAGATTTTACTGAAAGCTTTTACTAAGTATCCAATCTTACTGGCCGCTCTATTTCATTTAAATCAGAAAGATTAAGCATGAAAAAAGGAAAAAAGAAACATGCTGAAAGAGAAATATGAAAGAAGCTGATCCAAGTAGCAAGATCTAACAACTTATCAAATGTCTTGACGTTGATAGTGAGTTATCTAAAAAGTAAAGAAATAATATGGATTGTCATACTGAAGCCAAAGTTTGAGAAATGCATTTTTGCATGCTATATGCAGCAAAGCAGAATCCTGTGTTGACTCCTAAAATAATAATTACCTAAATTGATGCTAGTTACTTCTTCAGAAATGCACAAATTGATTAAAATTGAAAGAACACTGAGACAGGTGAAGATTATCTTCTACACTGTTTAAAAGGAAAGTAAATTGGTAGACTGTGGCAGCTGTCTCCATATGGATAGATGAACAGCTTGCCAATTTCACAAATGATTTGGAAAAAGTGCTTTGGCCCCATGTACCTTTTTGATATTCATTAGATTGTCTTTCTCTATGCTTCCATATGAAATTGAAAAAAATGCTTTATCTCTTCTAATCTGTTTCTTTTATTAGTACATGTCATAGTCAACAATGAAGGAAATTGCACAGCCTGAAACAAACACAACTTGATTCGATTAGCCTCCTCCTAATAAGAGAAGGCTGCTAATTTATTTCCTTTGACATAGGTCTGGATTTAGATCTCTCAGTGATTTTCAAATAATTCCCAATTTAATATATCAAATCAAGATGACACTCATTCTTTCTCTAATCCCTTGGTACTACTGTTGTTTTCTGTCTGGAAGGACTGGCCTTATTTTAATATTTAAAATACATTCCTGAATTTATAAAAATTCTAATCTGGTTGGTGTAGCTGAAATTTCTAACAAATGAAGTAAATTTTACAGGCCTAAAATCTTCTGAGTGCTATTGAATCTATGGAAGACTTGACTGCATGTAACATTTGAATGCGTGCTTCTGGATAGGATGCCCAGAACTATAGTAAGATAATTGAGTTCATTTATTTTGCACATTTGAATGGAAAGCTCCATTGTACCATACATCTTGTGCAGCAGAGTCACATATTAGGTCCTTTGGGTGCCTCTTGCAAAATTTTAGCACCTCTTCAAAAGAAAACCAAATAAATGGAAGGGAGGGCTGTTTCTGGAAAAAGCATTATGGGGCAAAATATTTAACTTAAGTCTCTGTAAGACCGAATGCATCACTTTCAGCCTTTGCCCCTCCAGAAACAGATCCAAAAATTTCAATTCCATTGAGCCCATTGATAGCACTGCAGTGAGCCTTAGCAAGAAAATGAGAACATTCAGTCCCTAGAATTAAAAATGTTGCTTATCCCTACTGTAAATTAAGACAATTGAAATTCATTTACCTTCAGATGGATAAGCTTCAGTTCTCAGAATCTTAGGAGACAGGGGGAGAGCATAGTGGGGTGAATCCTGAGAATACCACTTTATACTTCTACTGTCTGATATTTGTTCTTTTGCTGTAACCAAAAGGGAGTAAAGATCTGTAAATACACGCAGTAATTCAAATGTATACAGTTAGAGATTCACTTTACAAAAACTGCCAATTTCTATTGTTGCAGGTTTCCTCCTCAAAATACTTTATAATCACTAGATACAGCAACATTCCCTAACCTAGCAGTCACATTAAGTTGAGGAAAGCTTGTCTAGAGACGCACATGCAATATAAGATGAATAAATGGCTACATTAGCTAGTAGCAGTAGTACCTACAGACATGTGAAAAAGAAAGTACACCCTCTTTGTGTTCTATGGTTTTACGTATCAGGAAATCTGGTCCTTAGCAGTTCTTAAAAGTAGGTAAATACTATCTCAGATGCACAACAACATGACATATTATACCATGTCATCATTTATTTTACAAAAAGAAGCCAAAATGGAGAAGCTGCGTGTGAAAAAGTACTTTGTGATTCAGTAGCTTGTAGAACTACTTTTAGCAGCAATAACTTGAAGTAATCGTTTTCTGTATAACTTTATCAGTCTCTCACATTGTTGTGGAGGAATTTTGGCCCATCCTTCTTTACAACATTGCTTCAGTTCATTGAGGTTTGTGGGCATTTGTTTATGCACAGCTCTCCTGAGGTCCCACAACAGCATTTCAATTGAGTTGAGGTCTGGATTTTGACTGGCCCATGGCAACACCTTGACTTGACTCTTTTTCAGCCATTCTACTGTAGATTAGCTGGTGTGCTTGGGATCATTGTCCTATTACATGACCCAGTGTCAGCCAAGCTTTAGCTGTCGGACAGATGGTCACACTTGACTCTAGAATTCTTTGGTGGACAGAGGAGTTCATGGTCGACTCAATGACTGCAAGGTGCCCAGGTCTTGTGGCTGCAAAATAAGCCCAAATAATCACCCTTATATCAGAGGCTTGTGCCAATATGCCAATTTGGCAAAAACCAAACATGATACTCTGCATTACAGCCAAATGTATCCACTTTGGTCTCTTCTGTCCAAAGGTTTGTCTTTCAGAAGTCTTGAGATTTGTTTAGATGCAACTTTTTCAAATCTAAGCTGTGCCTCCATGGTTTTTTTTTTGAGAGAAAAGGCAACCCTTCCAAACAAACCTTGACAACCCTTCCAAACCAACCATACTTGTTCAGTCTTTTTCTAATTGTATTGTCATGATTTTTAACATTTAACCTGCTGAGGCCTGTAGAGTCTGAGATGTAACTCGTAGACTTTTTGCAATTCCTCTAGTCTGACCTTGGGATGAATTTGCTGGAACGCCCACTCCTGGGAAGACTGGCAATTGTCTTGAATATTTTCCACTTCTAAATAATCTTCCTTAATGTAGAATGATGGACTTTACGTTGTTTGAAAATGGCTTTATAACCCTTTCCAGACTGATGGGGAGCAACAACTGCTTCTCTTAAGATCACTGATGTCTTTATTCTTTTTCATTGTGGTAACACACACCTCAATGCTGGAGACCGGCAAACTCCTAAAACTTCAGTTTTTATAGAGGTAATCACACTTGCTGATGATAAATTGATCGAGGGTACTTGATTAGCAGCACCTGGCTGCTACTTAGCCTCTTCATACCTATGAAAGCAGTAAGGGTGTACTTAGTATTTTACATTTGCTTTTTGTGACATGGTATAATATGTCATGTGGTGTTGTTCATATGAAGTTGTATTTACCTACTTTTAAGAACTAATAAGGACCAGATGATTTTTACTATGTCCTGGTAACGTAAAACCATAGTACTCAAAGAGGGTGTATTTTCTTTTTCACATGACTGCATTTCATTAATCTTTCCATGGAAAATGCACATGGACCTTTCATTGTGATGCCATTTTTTTCTGCCCTTGTATTTTTCTACAGTATTTATTTCAAAGCATTCCCAATGAGGAACTTAATTCTGAGAAATAAGTGTGACTTAACATACAAAAAGTAGACACTTTTTCCCATGAGAACAAAATCAGAAGCACACCATAAATAAGTAAACTGAAACTAATTTTCATGAACACACAGATGTCAAATATGTGCCAACTTTCAAGAATGGGGAAAAGGACAAATAGTTCTGGGCATATTTAATTTTTCTCTATTTCTACATTCCCTAACTTATGCAATTCAGAATTTTGTTAAGCCCATTATTTATATATTAAATAGCAAAGACACATAATTACAGAACAGGATGAAGTCCATCAAAGCCTCTAGTGAACCCCTTCACTCTTAACATGTTAATGTTAAATCAAATAAATGGAAATAAATTAAATTGTGAGCTCTAGTTCCATTTCAGCCATGAAAGCTGGCTGGATGACCTTGGGCCAGTCACACTCTATCAGCCCATGTCACTCACAGGATTGTAATTGTGGAGAAAATAGGAGGAAGAAGGTATGTTGGATATGTTAGCTGCCTTGAGTTATTTGTAAAAAATAAAAATAAAAAGTAAAGGCGGGATAAAAATCAGATATTTCTGCTTTGTCATGACCTAATAGCTTGAATACTACTCAAAGACCAACTGTAGTTCTCAGAGCAAACAAGGTTTTGCATCCTTGCCATACAGAGAGAACAGTTTTGTGTATTTCAGAGTTATAGAAAATAATCACTTGAAGTGCTTTAGATATTTACATCTTCTCTTTTGAACCAATGGTGTTGAAAGAAAATGGAAATAGAAAAGCATAGTTCTCAATTAACATTATACAATGTACATTATACAAAATATATCATAGTATTAACATTCAATGAGAGTCATGTCTGAGCCCTGCTACCTGAGAGGAATTTGATCCAGTTGATCCTGAGTAAGTGGGCAGGGTCCTTTTAGCTATAGTTTGGCTACTTGTGCTCTGGACTCATGCCTCTCCTGGTTAGGTAGAGGCTCCTGGGAAGTGGCATGTAGGCTGGGTCCAAGTTGTGGTTAATGTCTCTTTAGGAGGGGGTGGTGCTGTGTGCCCCCATCTTAAGAGGCCATCCTTAGATTCAGCAGTGTTAAGCAAATTTTGTCCATTCTTCAACCTTCCTCTTCTGGAGAAAGTTGTTAAGAGGGAGTTTGGTGCTCAGCTTCAGAGGGCCCTGGATGAAGCAGATTATCTGGACTCTTTAATCTAGGTTCAGGCCAAGTATAGCATTGAGAAAACATTGTTAATACTTGCTGATTATCTTTGGAAAACTCAGGGTGGGCATGGTACAGTGTCCTGGCTCTCCTGGATCTCTCAGTGGCTTTTGATACCATAAATCATGTAAACTTCTGGACCAGCTTCAAGGTGGGAGTGGGAGTCACCATTTTGCAGTGGTTCTCCTTCTTTTGTCATGGCAGGTTCCAGTCTGTGTTGATGGGCAAGAAGAGGTTGAGCCCAAGACCCTTGTAGTGTAGGTGTCTCAGGGCTCAGGTCTCTCCCCTCTTCTTTAACATCTATACAAAAAACTAGGTGAGGTCATCTGACAGCATGGGTATGGTACAATCAGTACCACTAATTTTACCCAGCTATAAATCTTTACTCTGACAGGTGATGCTGGAGTGTTGTCCAAGTGCCTGGAGGCTATAAGTGTCTAGGCAGGAATGAACCAATTTCAGCTCAATCCTGGCAAGACAGAGTAGCTCTCGGTTTTTGGCCCCCAGGGTCTGGTAACTTGTCATCTTTGATTCTGGTTGTGGTTGCATTCCCCAGGATTGAGCTGGTGCACAATTTGGGAATCCTCCTAGATTTATGGCTCCTGCTTGATGAAGAGATTCCAAATGTGGTTAAGGGGGCCTTTGCACAGATCAGTGTTGTATAACTAATTGCACCCTTGCCTGGACCAGGAGACCTTGTCATGGTCACTCATGCCTTAGTCATTTTCCTGTTTGGATTAGTGCAGTATGCTTTATATGGGCCTGCCCTGGGAGACCATTTTGAAGTTACATTTGATCCAGAATGCAGTGGCACAGTATTGAGTGTTCATGTTCATTCATGATACACTTCTATTATGAAAGCTGCACTAGCTCCCAGTTGCTTTCTAGGTGCAATTCAAAGTGCTAGTTATCATTTTCAAAGTCCTACATAGCATGGGACTTGGTTGTTTGTGGGACTGCCCATTCCACTAGATCAGATAGTGTAGGCATGCTCCAAATCTTTTCCCTGACTTCCTGCTATCTGATGGAACCTTGGAAATGTGTCTTTTATGGGCCTGTTTCTACTTTATGGAGCATCCTTCCTCCAGTGATTCAACAGGCCCCCACCCTTTTAGTTATTCAAAAAGCCATCAAGACCTGGCTTTTTACTGAGGTGCTGGGGTAGAGTAGGGTAGGGAATAGAATAGAATAGAATAAGGGTAACTGGAGCTTGTTCCTGTCATCTTAAGGTACAGGGCTATTGGTTATTGAACTGTTTGATTGTTATATGATTGTTTTAGTTACCGGTTTTACTGTTGTTGTGAGCTGTCCAGAGTTGTTTTAAATGGATGATAATATAAATCTTTTAAATAAATAATAGTACATTTGCAAATTATGATTACAATTTAATGAGACTATTTCTTGGAGAAAAACATATAGTTTCAAATTTTATTTTAGTAAATAGAGGATAAAGAACAAATAAAATACGTGTACCGCAAAGTTATCTGATCATTTTAATGAAAATTCCTCTCCATAAACTATACAAAATATAGCTATAATTAAAGCTTCAGGTCCACAATAGTCCAAAGATCAATCTCAAATACATACAAGGTAATATTTTGTTGGCCAAAATATGAACATCCCACATATAATTTTGAAAGAATTTTCTGCTCTTGTATATATCATGTGGAATTAAGATAGGTTTAATTGTACTTAGCGTATATTAGGCTTGTTTCTTTTCTATTCTAATAGAAATCCTAATATAATATTGTAAGTTTCACACAACTGCAATTTGTCTGCGATCCAAGCATTTAAATATTATACTTAAGGCTGTACTCCAACTCCTGATCCCAACACAGAAAGCAGTAAGCCAAGTGTTTTTTAATTCACCTGAAACAGGACAGAATTAATTCATCCAGTTTCTCAATCAGAATTCTGATACACAGGGTATACCAAAAGTCAGGCCCCAAAGGCCAATCACAGTGTTCTATTTTTTTTTAAAGAAAATGTTACTGTACATGGGAATGTTTAAAAAACATGCATGAAACAAGTAAGGAAGTATTTATATGAAAATGTAATGTTAACACAACTATGTTTAAACATGTCTATGGAATATGACTTTTGGAACATCCTGTATAATTCAAAAGGTCACTGTGCTATTAAGGGCATGGTGTTGTACTCTAGTACATGCCAAAAATAGAAAGTATAAAATAGTCATTTTTGGCACTTGTTCATATAATATCTTAGTGAACAGTAACTGGTCTATTCTCAATATCCTTGCAATTGGTCATGCTAATCATTGTGAATTGACTGGGTGAAGAATAATTAATGTATAATAGTTTTCTTTATCCATAGTGATATGTTCAGTAACCCATTATTGTGAACAGGTATCTTCCTGAATTTCTCCTATTTTCATACAAGGTTGGCATCTCAGTCAAACTCAATTGGCAAAGGACTTCTGGAAATGTTGTGGAAAAGCTCAGAAGGATCATGTGCTATGCTCAAAGCACACAGAAATTCTCTGCACTGATTTCTGTGCAATCTGACTTACTTTATTCCATCAGAATGGCTTATCTTTCCTATGCATTTTATTCCATTTTGATGAAAAATAAAATGGTTATGTACCCTAACAACTAAAATTTGTAAAGTATAAATTAGAAATTGCTGCACTAATTTCTTTCACTAAATTCCATGCAAATGTGATTCCATGTTAAATAATTTTTAGGGTTCTTTTCCCCTTCATGAAGATAATGAAAGACAATATTCTTGTTTGCCAAAATAAGGAATGAAATGAGACAAGCCTCCTCTCTTTGGACAAGGCAAGCCAGTTTTCATGCTGGGAGATCTATCTGCATAGCAAGTCAAAGTCCTAATTTTGTCTTAATTTTAATATCCATTGATATCTTTGGTTGACAGCCAACTGCTAAGGGCTGTTTGGTCTTTAGAGAAATTAAAAACCTGTGTTAAACCTGACTAAACAGACTACAAGCAAGTCAGCGATGTGAAATTAGGAGTGCGTGAGCTAAGCACTTAAAGGCTTAGTATCTACAGATACTTATTGCAGATCTACGGATTTCACAGCCATCTGTAAACTAAAGAAATTTATCATCGTATTTTCTTATCTGTCATGGCAGTTGCACATCCATAATAATGCTGTTCAGCAAAAAATGTTTCTGAGTGCATGTGGGAACTCACACCACATCTGTCAGCAACTTCTTAAGGAAGCTACATCTTTTCTGGGGCTCCTAAGAAAGCCTATTTGATTTAAGGATATGCCAATAGCTATGACATGTATTATCTGAATCCCACTCACTCTCTGAATATAGATTGTTTTGTAGTTCTAGTACAATGGTTTTCACTAAACTTACTTTCAATTCTACAGTGAATGGCAATAATAGGTGATCTTTTTTTTGGGCTCAGAAGCTAAGTAGGGTCAGTCCTCCTTAGTATTTGGACATCAGACTATCAGGAAATAACATGTCTGCAGACTACACTGGGGAATAAAAGTCCCTGAAAAAAAGCTTCTGAATTGTTTCCAAAAAATTACATAGGCATGTCCTGTAAGTCAAAGGATACTTTAAAAATTTGTAATTACACACATGGGGTTTAACATGTGGAGAAAAAGCAAAATAATCTACTTTTTAAAATTCTTACTAAATTATTTTGCACTGTGATTCCAAAGATTTATTCTTGTGTTGCAGATTGCTTTTGTTGTTGTTGTTGTTTCTAAGTATAAATCATAAATACAAAAATAAACAAGAAGAAATAAAAACTAATTAGAATATTACCTGACTTGTTTCTATCATGTTCGATGGGACTATGTGTATTTCCCAGGTAAGGACTAAAGGGCTGGCTACTGAAAAGATTATCACACTGTAAGCTGTGGCAGAGTTTCTCCAAGAAGCGCAGAACAAAAGACGCACTATTCACAGAAGGAAGATTGATGGCACGTTTCTCCCCATCAAAAGAGGCTGTCAGTTAAAGGATTAAAAAAAAACCAGTATTATTAAATACAGTGAAATACTATCAGTGCTTAACAGAAGCTATCTCCCTTTCAATGTATCTTAGGAATAAATAGAAGGCAGCAGTTTTCAGACTTTTTCTTTACCAAAATGAGTAACAATGTTTTGGACATTTTACAGCATCTCTAATCAATGTGTTTTTTGTTCATCAAGTTTGAAAAGTATGTTTTTAAAGCTATTCAATTTATGAATATACAACAGTACTCAACTGCAGACAGTTCTTAGGGTTCCTTCGTGGCTCTTTGCAAATAAGAGCCCACATGGAACTCTCCAAATTCCATTTGGGCTATTAGGAGAAGTCAGGATCACCAGTCCTCTTCTACTGCTAGTGATGTGATGTCAGTTTATTTTATGCAAATCTGAAATTATTTGTTTTATACTTGGGAATGGATATGCTAGGAAAAGCACAATGGTCAAAAATAAGAACTGATGTTCCACTGTCATGAGGTTTAATATTCAATTTTTAAAAAGTTATAAACATCCAACTAAAGAACAGTTAACATGCAAAATACACCCCAAAAATACTGCAATGAGTGAAGAAAATCTATTGTAATTCTGTACATAAAATTAAATTTTCATATTCTCCATTAAGGCTGTGCAATGCTTCACATTCAAAAACAAAAGGATGCTTTGGAGTGCACAGGGTACATGGTAGGATCTGTGTACAACTCCACTAAAGACTTTTTCTAAGGCTGCTGTCAACAGTCCTGGAAAAAAAATTATTGATTTAAGTTGTAGGCAGCTGGTAAGTTTGTGCCTGTATTATGCTCCAAAGCTCTTTTTAATTTTTGAATCCAAAGCAGTGCATAGTCAAATAAATATTCCATGTAAAATAACTTTATCTTACAAGCCAGCATTATTCATAGCTCTTAAATTTTGCTATGATATCAAAAGCCTACCTTTACGTGTGAGAACATATGTTGAAGATCTGTATGAAGATTAAGTGTTTCTAGAAGATTTGATTTAATGTTAGATATAGGGTGTAACAATTTAATTAACCACAGAAAACAGTCTCAACTGGCATTAATATAATGTGGTAAACTAAGGTAAGCCTTTTTTAATTCCAGAATTATAAAAGGCATCCAAAGGTGTATCATGAAGACTGCTAAACTGACATCACAGTTATTAGGGCAGACAGCGATTAAGGAGGACACCTATGTGGAATTCTGATTTTTCAAAACAGTCTTCAGCTCATTGTGGGAAACAAAACACATTCACATTTTTACATCAAATATTTTCATATAAAGCACAAGGAATGGAGGTGGTTTTGCTTTTAAATTATAATAGAAAATATTTCTGCATACCTTTTTGGAAGATATGACAAATGCTGGTCAATTTGAATATAATTCCTTTAAGAACAGAGAAAGTTACAGGCTATCATTACCAGGCACATAGAGTTTTTATGGGCTTCCAAAATATTAATTCTGCTGTCTGCTGCTGTTTTTTTTTAATAATGCTTTACTGTGATTAGTTTAGAAGAATCAGTGTGGCTAATTGTATTGCATATAATGTTAACAACAAGCCAAAAGTCTGGCTTACTCTGCATGTTAACATTTTACTGGTACAAAAACTTCCTATGTGTACCCCTCTTTGTGCAAAAGGATAAAAAAATGAAAAACTTTATATAATATTAAATTGGGCCCAATTAGACAATTAATAAAGACTCACAAACCTAAAGGGATCACTGAATTAAAAATGTTTATTCTTAGCAGAAGATAAACCAGAACTGCTGATTTGTTCTGCAGAAATGTAATCTATGCACAAAGTTAAAGCAGAAATATAAATCAGGTAGAACAATGTACCAGTAATAATCTCTCCGGCATGATGCCCAGCCTTGAGGAATCCAAAGACAATTTTTGATTGGTAGGCACAATCTACACAAGCTTGGACAGCCTGCTGAAGTACTACATTCACAGGACCTGGTCCAAAGTGATCAGGAAGTTGCTGAATTTTCTTTTTATCAAGATGAGGCCCTGAATTTCCATGCTTGTTAACATAGACACAAACTAAAAAACACAACAAAACATAATTCAAGAGTTTTGAAGTTGAATACATCTTTATCTATCTTAAAGGCATTCCAGGGCATAAAATTTAGGTTCTAAGAAATGAATAGCAAATAAAACTCATTTTTGCATACCCAGGAAATTCTTGCCTTAATTTATAACCCCAAAAGAAACTGGGATCTTAAAATTTTATTTATAAGATACATCTAGATGAACCATGATGTACACATTAAATACATGTTCCCATTTAGTACATGTTCCCATTTATTGCACTTTCAAGCTTGTTTTTGCAATATTTCTCAGAATTAAATATAAAATATAATGTAAACTGTTCTATCAGTGTTAATTTTGTTCTCCTTTATCAAATATCTGCTCCCCCATCCCTGCCCCTGAGCATTCCAAGGTTTGGCTTCTACAACCAGATAGGGAAGATGCAAATATTTTATCAAAATCACACTGAAAGCATTCACAGCATAAAATCATCTTATCATGTCTGAAATTAAAAAAACAATAAGAGGATCAAAGATGGCAAATGACTATTTTGGAAGACTAAAATATAAAATAGAAAGATAAAAAGGTTGTGAGCAAAGATGAAAAGGAAGAACAAGCATAACAAAGGTACATATAGCCAGGAAGCATGACCAGTGATGATAAAAGAGAAAGTAAAGGGAAATTTAAAAACAAGATTATTATTTTTATGGGGGAAAAAACAACATGTAATAAAAGAAAAATGTGGAAAGGTTGGTTAGCAGCTGCGAAGAAATCTAGAAAACAATAAAACAGTTGTGAAAAAATAAAATAATATCAGGAGATCAGACATATTGTAACCACACAAGTACACTGAAGTTTGGGAAAAAGATATTATTTATCTTAAGCATTATCTTCTCGTCCTCAATGAGGACAGAAAATAATGCCACAGAAGAAACTAGCATTAAGATTTCCAAAGACACATTACATGAATTCTATTCAACACTATATACAATGTGTTTAATATACACTGACACTTGCATCTAGTATTGCTTTAAAAATTGCATAGTGATGAATATTTGATATAAAATGGCAATGTGTATCCAGTGCAAAATGTCATAGCTACTTTCAGAATTACTTTTGTTCCTCTAAAACACCATAGTATCTTAAAGTAAATCTAGGATCATCAGGATCTGCTCCCATGCAATTTTTTTAAAATACCAAGTTTACCTGTTGATATAACAGCTGCCGATGCACCAGGGATACCAGGGGCCTCTCTGAATATCGGAGAGGTGCTGTCGTCCACTTTTGCAGAAATAAGAGGAGAAAAGGAGGGAGATTGCATTGCTAAGATTTTTTTCTGTTAAAAAAATATATTGTTATTTAATTAAAAAATATATTTTCTGCAAACAATCAAATCACATTTAGATCATTATCTGTTGACACAAAATTCTGATACAGTGAATCACTGAACACTGTCAAAAGAAACTAAAATCCGCAGCTTTATATTTACAGTTTAATCCTGATTTGAGCTTCTCCAGAAGGGGCAGAAACATGATATCAGCTATGACTAGCAACCATATGAAAGTTTTCAGAAGCCAGGCCATCACATAAAAAAGGCAACTACTCCTTTATTGCAAGAGACATCTTTGGCAGATTTAGTCAATTATTATAAATATCTGCCTCAGCAAGTTTTTAAAACCAGAGTGTGTAATTATAGTAAATGTCCTCTTGAGCACTTACAGATCTGACACTTGCTGATCTATGGGACACTATTCTATTCCCATTTCCTTTGAATGACTCCCACCGAGAAGAAGTTCCACTGAATTCAAAGATGGTGTTGTACACATGGGGAAGAGGAGACATGGTGTTAAATTAATCAAGTTCAACTCATCTGCATTAAAGAAACTTTTTTAATAGCATGAGGAGAATAGAATCAGCAAAAAATATGTAAAGACTTTTGGCAGTCACTTTCAGATTAAGAAAAATCAGTGGCTCTGGAGGAGAGATTCTAAAATCTTGCAATTTAAGGCTGAGCAGTTAAGATGCTGGGCTTGTGGGCTAGAAAGTCAGCAGCTCGGCAGTTCGAGAACCATATAACGAAGATGAGCACTGCCCCCTAAAATTGGCCACGACTGGCAGGGGAAACTTTTACCTTTTACCTAAACTTGCCTTTGCTTCTAACACGTTAAAATAATAAAATCTATAATTTACAATTCATAATTTGTATTTGGACTGCAATTAAACACGTTGGAAACAACTTCCAAAAAATAAAGTGTAAACATAGGAAAGGGGTTGAGGAAAGAATCTTTCATGCACAGAGCAAGGAAATACAAGTTAATAAGCAACAGAACAGACCATTACACCTTTGAAAATATGTTTACTAACCTTTCTTCCTGGTTTTAAGCCCTTTTTCTGTTTTTTGAGGTTTTCTTTGTGAAGAATGTTTTTGGCCATTGGAATATTTTTAGGAGACTGGACTTTCCTAAGAACCGTAGATGGAGCCAGGGGTTTTCCCCGAGTGAGTTTCCTGCTTTTCGATGTTGGGACAGGTGAAGCTGATTTTGGTGGCGATTGCATTGAGCTCCGAGTTCCTTTGGAAGGAGATGTCTGTGCTTTGGTATTATTTTTTGTGCTAGAAACTGTGGAAAGACACACAGATGAGCTTTATAGAATTGTTAAGGTAATATCCAACCAGCAGGTTCCTTAAATGTTTTTAAAAACTTCAACTACACTTTAAAGGAGGCTTACAATCAACCATCAATTAATTTTGATAAACTTTTCAGTAAGATAAGGAAGCAGATCATTTCCAGTAATATTGATTAGAAATCTGGATTTTATCTAGATTGGTGCTTGATATACTTTGCCTTTTCATTTAAAAATAATAAAATAAATTTAATAAATAATAAAAGGAAATACTCTTCATACTATAATGTATGATTAAGATTAGATCTACAAAGTCCATTCAAGGAGAATTTAATTATTGTTTATCTTACATAATCTGACATTAGTTTTGAACTTTTTTTAAATAATTGATATAGCTATCTATATCAATTTTATTAATTGCAATAAAATTATTAATAATTAATAGCCCTCTGCTTAGTAGTCTTCAGTAAAATTAAGTACAGATTGTATATAGAGAAATATGCAGAGATAAGAAGTACGTAATAAGCTATATGAATAAATTTAATCCTTAATAACTACATCAGTTTTAAAAGTGGTTATCATACAAGCAAAATCAAAACAGCAAATGTACAAGAAATTATGACACTAGGCAGATGCACACAAATACATCTCAGGAATAAATTAATAAATCTGTTTAAAATATTGTAAGACTAATTTCTTTATAATATTTCTGATAAACAAAAACCAGTTGTTATCAGGATAGAAAGAGGTGTGGCATACTGCCTTAGTTGGGTTATTCTAACATGTCAAAAGCTGATAGGCCAACAAATTTCACAAACACAACAGCAACAATGTCAAGGATATATAGAAATATATGATTCAAACTTTTATACACATATATTTGCATTAATTTTCTCCTCTTGGATCATTGCTGTTCCAAAGGTACAGATATAATGGTCTCCTAAATTGGATATAAATATTTATATAAATATTATTTCTTTTTCCCATCATTACATCCCAGAAATGTAAATACCACATGTTAGCCACTAAAAAGATTCAGAACCAAACTAGCAGGGTTTTTTAAATAAGACCTGAGGGGCTAAAGGCCACTAGGGTTTGAAATCTGGTTCTAGCAAATTAGGAGAAAGTTATTTGCATTTGTTGATTTAAGAGGAAAGAAAGGAGGGGAACAAAGTACAGTGGAAACTGTTAAAGCAATTTCCATATTGTCTATGGGTTCTATTGACAGTGACCATGAATCCCCTGCTTCTACTTCCTTCACTTTGCCTCTTGGAGAAGAGCAAAGGTTAGAAGGGGGTCAGGAATTTAAAAAGTGGTGAAAAGGCATGCAAAGAAATTCAGCTACTAGCCTCTACTTCTTCAGACAAAATTTCCTCAAGTGATGTACAGGAATCAAAAATCTTAAACAACTTGATTACTTTAAAAGAATGTGTTTTAAAAAGTCAGTGTATTAAAAAGAGAAATTGACACATCTCTTTGATATTAATACAGAGTGTGCAGAAGGGGAAGGACACAAAACCCTTTTGTTCCTTTCAGGGCATTTCTTTATATCATAATGGCCCTTTCAATTCCACAATCCAGTCAAAATATTTTGTTTCTTGTCGCACCACCAACTATTAAGACATCGATTTTTCAGGTCTTTTGTGTATTGTCTAGTTATGCAGCAGCCTCTGCTCATACATCACCAACAGTCTAAAAAGAGCCAGTTTGGTCTAGTGGTTAAGGCACCAGACGAGAAAGTCAAAGGCTGTGAGTTCTGGTCTTGCCTTAGCCATGAATGCTGGCTGGATGACTTTGGGCCAGTCACTCTCTCTCAACCCAACCTACTTCACAGGGTTGCTGTTGTGGAGAAAATAGGAGGAGAAAGGGGTGTTAAATAGGTTTGAAGCTTTGTGTTATTTATAAAATAATAAAGACAGGATACAAATAAAAAGTAAAAAATAAAGAACAACTTAAATAAAGTTTTAAATCAAAAGTACTTGAAATTATCAAGGCTATTAATGCAGCCACCAGAAAACAGTAGAAGCAAATAATACTAATGTATATTTCTTCATTTATGGTATTGCTAAATTGGTGTACAGAAGTGCAGATTATCGATACACAATAATAATTCAAGCAGGATGTTTCAAAAGCCTTTTAAATGGCTTTTAGTGGTTCTGTATGTTAATGTTCTTATATGACTTTTTAAATTGTTCTTCACTACTTCAACTAATTAGCTCTATACCTTGAAGAAGCCTGTGAAAAAAACAACTGAGAAATAAATGAATTCAATTATTTCCCCAAGTGTCATGTCCATATTCTCAGATGATCACAAGCTATTCATAAGCATTTTGCAAATTGATGAAAAAGAAATTGCATTCACACCTAAAAAAAATTCTACAAATATCAGAATATTATTCTGATGTATCAGTTTTAAGATCCATATTAAGATCATTCAATATAATGAAACTCCAACATAACCAACTATCTACTTCAGTTGTCACTTAACATTCTATCTGGATACAGAGAAAAGGAAAAGAAAAAATATTCCATTGATTCTGCCATACAAATAGTTCCATTTGGCCCATTTTAATAACTTTTAATAATGTTGGTTACGAAACAGTCTACAAAATATGTTTAAGAATGCGTGTCTGAGCTCAACTGATTTTGATCTAATTTTTAAAAATGCTTCTATAAAGCATGAGAAAATATTCCAAACAAATGATCAAGCAGCTTATTTCATTTGAATATAAAAAATGCAGTTAATTGACAAATTGGACAAAATAAAAGCTTTCCCCCAGCCTGCAGACATACAAGAGGAGGAAAGGAAATAGAGAATATGTAGGTTCAGTGGTTGACATGATTTCTTGAAATTTTTATAGTATGATATATTAGTAAATGTATCCCTGGACACTTAAACCAATGTTTACATATATAAAGCCGCATATTACAGAATAAGCCACACTGAAAGCAAAGGATTAATAGATTTTAAAATCAAATCAGAGAAATACTTTTTGTTGTGTTTTATGATCCTTAGATTTTGGCTGCACTTTATAATTAATTTTCAGAATATACAGTATACTATCAGAAAGCAACTTTGAAAACTTATCAATCTTGTTAGGCACAAACCACACAATTTTAACACGTAAAGATACTTACCATTATTTCCTGGTGGCTGCAGTGCATCCCCTGTTAAATCACACCATCCAACTGGAAAGACATCTCGAGAATCATATTTACACCAGTAGTCAAATGCGCCCCGCCAGCCATCAAAAGTTATAAAAACTTCATCTCCTCTGACATCCCCAATGGTTGCAGGACATATTAAATAAGGATTTTTTCTGTCTATTGCTTCTAATTTCATTCCAACCTTAAAAAAATTTTGAGAAGGCTTTGGAGGTTCCTATCAAAATAAGAGAAAACAAGCAAATATAAGTATATGAAAACTTTTACTTAACCAGATTATTACAAACATTTCTTATTTATGTCCCAAAACATATATTGGCTGGAAAATAAAGTATTAATTACCAATTTCCCAAGCATTTTTTCTCAGTGTCAGAAAATACATGTATTGAAGTCTAATTTACATGAGGGTTTTATGGAGGGTATAAAATGGAGGGTAAGATAAAACTACCTAAGGTTTTTAATAAAAAATAAAAGGAATCCATGAGCAGTTTTACATTTTTGAGAATAAAAATTGTATTATTAAGAGACATAACTGTTAGACAACACAATATCTATTTTATCTTATTAATGAAAGAAGGAAGTTCTTAGAAAAACTAAACAGTTTTCAGTGCCATACTTGTCAATGTCAGAAGTATGAATGGGTCATTTACAATCTCTAACATAATAATAATACCATGTTTGTTAACTAGCAGGAGATTCTGTTAGAAAGTTATTCATATTTGAATAATGTGTGTTCAATAGATGTTCAAGTGATAATTACTATCACAGAGGATTTTTGTTCTTTCCTACTCTTAATTTCTTGGTTAATTTGCAAGTTCAGTGAACAGAAACTAATATTTTCTATTAATTTTTTCTAAGTTAATAGTATTTTATCTGCCCAATATCCAAATTAAGGATTTTTTTCTGTTATAAAGCTAAGCATATATAACATCGCAACAAAAGTTTAAAAAGCATCTGGATTGGATTTTTTAATTAGAAGACTTTTGTTGCGATGCAATTACCCTGGATGAATGAGAGTCTTCACAGACAAGCATATATAACATTGATAATTTTGATACCATTAGTTTTACCATTGATAATTTTAAACAATTATTTGATAATATAGACATGATGCCAATTTGCACCTTGAAAATGATTTATGCATTGTCTGCTAACTACCCATTTCACATTTTATCTTTTCTACCCGTATCCTAGTTATATTCAATGCCTTTGGCGTACTACTTTCTCTATATAATATGAGAATTCTGAACATACTTTATCCGCCATACCATATTCTGAAAGCTACAGAGATAACTGTTCCATTTGCCATTTCTTGGCTCAGAACATTCCTTCTGTTTATAAGGTTTGTTTTGCTTGTTTTAGAAAAATGAAAAATTTCTTATTAATAATACTTTATAATAATATTAATGAGTAATATATTATTCAGAATAGAAAACTATTATGAGTTATGACAACCCTTGATCTTGGAACAAGATAAAAACTGACCTTACAGACTACTTAAAGGAAATAACTTGGAAACCATCTCTTACTCATTTTTAGTGAATTTAGTATGTAAGTAAAAATATTCCTAAACAGAACTATTTGTTAAAATACAATACATATTTAATACTTCAAAGGGTATTTAAAGTATTTATAAACTTCTCTGCATTTAAATCCCTTATATACATTCTCAAAGCAATCTTTTATTTTCATTTTTCATTCTTAATCTATATATCATTAAGTTGGATATCGTACAGGAACTGACACATTTGTCTAGTTAAAACATAAAGGAAAATTCTAAGGCATGTTTCACACATATATATATTTAATATGTTATTTCTAATTTGTAAAATGTCTTTCAGATGGCATGCTTAAGCATAGCATCTCAAATGAGATTTTGTCTTGAATTTGTTTCATGTAATCTAAGTCATTTTTTATAGTTTACATGGCACTTGCCAAAATGAAAACATGCATATATCTATTAGGATCACAATTTGGCCTTTTTATAATACTACAGTAGACAACAGAACATAAGGGACTTCTCAGCAACCAAGCTTCTTACCTTCTTAAATAATATTGCAGGTGCCATTTCAGCTCCATTTAGGGTTTTTAGGAGGAACATTGGCCAAGAGGATGCATTCATCTGAAAGCCTAATTTGACAAAAGATATATTGTACATATGACAAAAGGAGAAAAGCAAAGTGAGGATAGGGGTGGAAGCACAGCATGGGTGACCCAGCGCCAGTGCAAAGCACTCCAACTATGATCCATAACATGACATCCATTCTTTTTCTCTTGATTTACAACTGTTTCATTGTTTGCTATTTCAAAAAATGATGCCTATAAATCAAATTGTTGAATCATGTTTCCTTACCCAAAGGAGGCTGAAGCATTCCTCCTTTCTTTTCACACGTTCCAATTTGCTGAATGTCAGATGAATCCACTAGCCTCCAGAAATCATTTTTGTTGTCACTTCCATCAAGCCGCAGCCTTAATCTAGTACCTGTGATTCCAATAACTGTAGCTATACACACAGAGGTAACATTCCGGGGGTCATGAGCTTCCAATTTCATACCCACTTTGAAATCATTGCTAGGGGGAATCTTAGACTACAAAAAAGGAAAGATAACAAAAGATTTACAATGTAGTTTAACAACATATAGTAGCTTAGTTTACTAGAGAGTAATATACATAAGCCAGTTTGGGGAATTTAATGAGTGAGCATTTTCACACATCTAAAAATGAGCTAGTTGACATTGCACCAGTTTGTTAATTATACAAATGCATATTTTTACTTTTTTATAATAAACCAACACATGCATTCTAAATTTATTTCATGATATCACTATGCAAACAAGCATTAAGCTACCACTTTGTGTTTTATTTGATTAGAAACATCAAGCAAAGTGACTGTTATTTCCTACCATGTGAAAAGAGAGCTTTAAATGCAACAATAACGCTTCTTATA
>JANHZU010002735.1:19875-30174 GCA_032468055.1 Acrochordus granulatus | reverse complement strand
CTTATCCCAAACATAATGCTTTTACCTTCATATCATTTTCCTGTACACTTGGGTACAAACCTCAAAAGTTATCCAAACTTTATGCATATTAAATAAAAGATGTTTAAATCCAAACTTGGGGAGATTATGTTTTTTATGCACAGGCTTCAGAGTAACCGCATCAGGATACCGGTTTGCACCCTCGGTGAAAACTCACAAGAAAATAGGCACAGGATGAAGTTGTGGGTTTCTTGGAAGAAATGAATGGGATCAAAAGGGCATTACAGCCAACGTACACATAAAAACCCAAAGTAATACGGTTTCCTGAAACTGCTTGTTCTTGCGCGGAAGACTATTTCTAGGCACAATTTTGCGCCAGAGAAGCACCGCGTTGTCCTCTTAATCTACTCTCCGCCCGTCCTCAAGGCGCTTTAGGCCGACCCTTCCTTTCCGACTTCGGAGGAAGACTGGCCGTGGCTTACACGCCGAGAAGACGCAAGCAGAGCGCCCAACTCCCCGGCCACCGGCAGCGAAGACAGCGCGTCAAGCCCTCGGCGCCTCTCTGCCCGGCTGGAGCCACCGGCCAAGCTGGCCACCGCTGCGCAACAGCCGGTCCGCGGAGCGAGTGAGTTTGAGGCGCCCCGCCGGGCTTGAGGGCAGCGCCGAAGGCAGGCGGGGAGTCCTCGAGCGAGAGGAGGTGTGTCCTCGTCGACGGTCCTGTCAAACGACTCCAAGCCACGCAGAAAACGAGAGCCAACTGCGCGGCGCTCAAAAGAGCGCGGAGCTGCCGCGAACGGCTTTGGCTCCACGCGCGTGGCCCGAAAAACTTGGGGGGGAGACGCGCCGTCGTCCCCGCCCCTCCCTCACCGCCCACGGCCGTTCCCGCCCCTACTAAGGCGAAACGCGTGTCCGCAGCAGCCCGACGGAAGGGCAGCCTCGCTACCACACCGACGCGGACCGAGGGCTAAGCGCGACAGGCGCGCCGCCTCAGATCTGGCGGGAGGTGTCAGCCGCTCCTCTCCCCCCCCTTCCAAGGAAAGCCGCGCAGCATTCAAAGGGCACAACCGCCCGTCCCCACTCCGGAACCGGCGCTCGGGCCGCCTCCGCCGAGCAGGCTTCCAGGGAGAAGGAAAACGAGCGAAAGGCGGGCGGGGGCGAGACCCGCCGCGTCCCCCGCTCAGCAAACGCAGCGGCGAGGCCCCCAGCGAGACCTCCTGCCCCTCCTCAAGGAGGAATGCGCTTTTTTCCTCTCTCCTCCCTTCGCCTTTTGATCACCAGAAAGGTGGACGCGAATGTTCAGCGGACGGAGGGAGAGACGGAGGGAGGGAGGGGGGAGAGTCATGCTTTGGGAGTCGGAGATCCTCCCCGACCCGTTAAAGTAAACAACGAAGTCGGGGGAGGGGACGGCGCGCGCTCCAAACTGCCCCGGGACCAGAAGGGAGGGCGCAGGAGGCCGAGCAGCGGGAGGCAGCTCGGGGAAACCTGAGGAAGAGGCAGTCGCCTGGAAGACTGGCGGACTCGGCGAGCATCCGGAACGAGTGGCCCCCCCACTCCCCGCAGGCACCAAATAATCTGCGGTAGGCGGCGGATTACCGCTGATCTGACATCGCCCCTCCTCAGCCCGCGCTTTAAAATGCGGGACCCGGGAGATCCCGCAGCGAAGAAAGAGGCGGGGGCGGGGGGAGGAGGCCGCCTGCTTTTCTGCTTCGGAAGCCAAAAATGCTCGGAGCTCCACTCACGAACCGGCGACACTCACCGAACACGAGGAAGCCCCCGCTCCTCGGCACGCCGGCTGCGCAGCTCGCCCGTCTGTCAGCTGCGCGGTGCCGCCGCCGCCGCCAATTCACGCCGCCGCCATGTTCCTGGGGCGTCGCGCATGCCCGGCAGCGGCCCTGGGGGCTTCCCCCCGCCTTCGCGTTTTGTCCTCGCGGCCCCCTGATGAGGGGGGCGGAGGGGAGCGGTGGCAGCTCGGCCGCTGCTGCCGCCGCGGCTGCCTCCGAGCCAGTGACCCGCGTGAGCGAGCCGGGGGGGGCCGCCCTCGCGCACGCGACACCGCCCGTCGGCGCACTTGCTGGTTGCACCGCTGCAAAGTGCTCCGAGTGGCTGCCCGCGGCACCCCGCTCTCGTCGTTCTCCCGAAAGGCCGGGCTTTCTCTGAGCTGAACGGATCTTGAATTGACAGATAACGCTGGCGCGTATGCGATGAAGCTGGAGCAATGAACGCTGCAAAAAATGAAACAAGGTGCGGACTGCTTTTCTCACCCGTCTGAAACAAATAAGCCGCTAAGTATGGATAGGAAGGTCGATTGTCAAAGACCCAAGAACAAACTGACCAACGGTGGAAACTGCAGAGGAGAGAAGCCGAAGCCAAGCAAGACAAAGATCTCTGAAAGGGGTTTCAAAAGAAGATCATTGAGCTGTCGGAATGAAGAGTATTACAACAACATCTGCTGAAAATGATGTTGAAAATGAGAAAGATTCAGAAAACAAGTTTTCCAAAAGATCTCTGGAGGAAGAAGGAAATTCCAAACTCAGACTTAGTGAGCAACACTAAAGGACAGATATGTCTATGAAGACTCTCACTCATCCAGGGTAATTGCATTGCAGCAAAGTTTAAAAAACAGGCATCTGGACTGGATTTTTCAAGTCGAATAAATAAAGTTTCGACTTGAGAAAAATCCAGTCCAGATGCCTGTTTTTTAAACTTTGTTGTAAAGGACAGATAGTAACAGATTCAAACAAATATGGAAGGGGAGTGCACTGAAATTTTGTCAGCTTCCAGTATAACCTTTTTCCTATTTACAAGAACCTCTTCTCGTACTAGAAGACTAAGTTAGATCAGTACTTCAGTCGTTACCAAGTTGGAAGGCTACAGAAATTGATGGAGTATTGACAAAAATGTGGCACTCGGAAGAAAAATCAATAAAGGTTCTAACTGAACCTGAATAGCAAATGTGAAGAATGATGCAATGGGCAACAGATTGGAAGAGATTCATCTATAAACCAATAACAAAAAGTAAATTAACACAATGTGTTCACCGTTGCACAATGTGTTTAATTTTACAAACTAACCAAATAACATTTAGGATCATTTAGAGCCCTACATGGAAAAGAAGATGCCAGATCTTCTTTTCAAACTGGCTTTTGAAAAGCCTCGAGGAATAAGAAACTTATTTTGCTGAAGCATATGAAAAAGCCAAAGGATATTAAATAGAAGTCAATCTGTGCTTGATAGATTATAGATAGGACTTCAGTTGTGTTGACCACGGCAAGTCCTTAGGAAATTGGGATTCCTAGAGTATCTCATTTTCCTTGTGCAAAACCTATACACAAAACAGGAAGCCGCAGTTTAGATGGAACTTGTTGAAACAGACTGGTTTGGCGAAAAAGTGGGACAAGGCATGCAGCTTACATGCAGAATATATTGAAGGAAGCTGGATTGGAAAAGAGGAGTGTGATTTTATAAGTGGAGGAAGAAACAACCAACACTGAACTGATGACTAGCTACTCTAATGGTTGAAAATACACATCTAAATTTGCTTATATTATCTTTCTTTAATATCTTACTTTCCTGCTAAACTGTGTTTCTAGATTAGCTTTTTCCAACATGATACCCTCCCAATGTATTGAGCTACAATTTAGTGTTGCTTTACTAATTGGGTATTCTAGAGCTGTTGCACAACACAGGAGGTACACATCAGGTTGGGAAGGCAATGAAGGCTATTGACCAAACAGTAATCATGATAGAAGTTGTGAATATTGTCTATTACTGTCCAAATTCTAACAAACCTTGATAGAATAATGAGTCAGATGTAAATAAAGTGTCATTCTGCCTTACTATCTATGATAAATATTATTGGTCTTTTGATTTGGCAGTATACAAAATTGAATTAATATTAAATATTGAAAATACATTTCATTGACATTGGAAAGAGTTCCATCAGACAAGTTGTTGCAAAGGGATAGGCATGGGTAATAACCAAGAAATTCCATTCAAATTTTATTTATTATTTTTGGTCCTCATGGAGGGAATTATTAATCTGGGTTCACAATTTTCAAATATATCCCTCCTTCCTTCCCTCTTTATTCCTCCCTGTTCATTGCTTCTCTCCTTCTCTTCTTTTCTTCCCTTTCCAACAAGCAAGTAAATGGCTGCTACCATGTGAGCAAGGGAGGTCTGGAGTGTGTGCAAGCAGAGGAACTGGACCATTTCTCCATTGACTTTCTCCCTGCAAACATCCCATAAGCAAAGACTTTGCGAGTCAGAAGGTGGCAAGGAACATAGCATCAGCAGTCATATCAGTTTTGTTCATGTTCCCCTTCGATTTATGGGAAGCTGTCAGGGAATGCTGAAAATGAGGATTATGTGCCTGTGCCTGACTGCAGCAGTGCAGTGGTGGCACTCAACAGCAGCAGTTCGTGGCACTGAAGCAGGAAAACATTTTCCAAACTTCATTTCGTCAGGAGTAATGGGTCTGGGCATTAGTTAATCTGCTTGAGATTCCTTTCTTGACAAAGTTTTGCCCAATGATGCAGATTCACCCAATTGAAGGTTAGAAAGTATCAAGAGTTTTAACAGTATATAGATAGCAGAATGTTGCTGTACTCTTATTGTATTAAAAAGTAGAATCAAGAAACTTCAGGGAATTCAGGAAATGTTAAGTGTATTTGTTTAAAATGATAGAAAATTATCATCCCAGTTGATTAAGCATTCACCACAAATGCTAGCAAATAAGAAGCAAAATCTTGATGTTTCTAAGTCTTTTTTATGCCATGAATTCATTAAAATGACAATACAAAATTATCTTTAAAACTGAAAAGATAAAACATTGAAGCAGGAGTGTAAAAGAATTACACATCTCTTTGTCAAATTCTTTCTATTCTTCCATTCTAAAACGATCAGCTGTTCTTCAATCCCTTTAACTGATGCAGTAACACTGTTCCTCAGTCCTCAAGTTTTTTACAAAGAGCCTCGATTAATCTTTTTTTTTGTCATCTGCTGACCCATAAATGATCCCCTCCTTGTGGTAGTTTCCGCAGCTTTGACCTCTTTTCTTGCTAATAGCTGTTTTTCTCCCATTAAAATTTTATAATCCAAAAAGCCGAATTTGCTTTGTACTTTGTACAATTCACATAAAATCCAAAACTCTTTATCTTTCAGCAATGGGAATCTATAACCTGCACTGCAGGGCAACATAATCTCTGACATAACCCCTGGCCTGGGAATAAAGGAAACAAATATAACTACAATTGGAGGGCCACAAGTTCCCTGTATCTCACATGCTTTACATATGCATGGTAAAGACAACCTATGACCATTTCTTTAATGGGTATTTGAAGTTGCAACAGCACTGAAAAACGTGATGCACCGCTGGTCCTTACAACCGTCACAGTCTCCTCATGGTCACATTATCAAACTTTGGGTATTTGGCATCCGGGATGTATTTATGACAACTGCAGCATTCCAGGGTCACATGATTGCCATTTGCAATTTTCCCAGGGAATTTCTGACAAAGTCAATGGGGAAGCTGGATTTGCTTAACCACCACAGTGATTCACTTAATGATTGGGGCAAAAAGATAAAATTGGGTGTGACTCACTTGGGCGCGCAGCAGTGTGAGTGGTTAAGACACTGGGCTTCTTGGCCAGAAGGTCGGCAGCCCAAGTTCAAGACCCAAGAACTGCCGCGTAATGGGGTGAACTTCTGCTGTCCAACTCCTGCCAACTTAGAGGTTCAGAAGCATGCAAAAATGCAAGTAGATAAATAGGTACCACCTCAGTGAGAAGGTAACAATGTCCATGCCTAGTCATGCCAGCCACGATCATGGAAGCATCTTCGGACAAATGCTGGCTCTATGGTTAGGAAATGAGATGAGCATGCCCCTGGAGTCAGCCACAACTGGCAGGGAAACCTTTTACTCTCGACTGCATTGTTTAGCGACAAGTTTCAGTGCCAATTGTGGCCGTAAGTCAAGGACTACCTGCAATGTCCTTCAGATTGCAGTCTCTCAAGGACTACTGACCTTAACAGCAAATTGAACTTTGTCGTTCAAAGGCAAAGGGGACAGAGAAGAAGTGGAACCTGTCCTGCTTTCCGAAGACATCTCAGAAATAATACAAGTGGAAGGTAGGCAAGATGGGCAGGATAGACTTGGTGCATCCAACCTCCACCCCAAGAGCCACATGCGGCCCTTGACAGCTACTAATAACAGCCCAAAAAGATAATAAAAAAATTAAAAAATAAAGGAAGTTTGTTATTTATATACATTACATGCACAATAACTCTATTACATATTTTATATGTGGCCCAAAACAGTTCCTCCTCTCTCAGTGCAGTCCAGGCAAGCCAAAAGGTTGGACACGTCCAAGACAGATTTTTGGTTTGATCTTAGGAAGGCTGCATTGATGATTGTATAATGCAGACCGCCATCTGTGCTACAGGGGCCGTGAAATGAACTTTTTAGCATGAATTTGCCAGTTAAATGCAGGCATCTCTCAAAAATATATTTCTCTAACAGTAGATGATTTTCCTACAATATCCCGCTTCACTTGCATGTTAGGATATTCCTCAGTTTCAAAGCTAGACGACTGTAAAGGGCTTGCATGATGCCACCTCCTCAGAACTAATTTAAGAATTGTTCTCCTCGGCTCATGGCAACTGTGAGAACATTAATATTATGTCTGAATGTATACGCCAAGAAGGAAATGAGATGAAACAGAGGACAATCACTGGCTAAAATAATTCAGTTGCATTGACAAAAAAACTATAACCAATTCAATGCAATAAACTATTTAAAAGGTGGCTGCTATGTCGCAGTCAGATAGAGGAAGTAAGTGAAAAAGAACAGAACTTCCCCATTAATAGAGAAATCAGTTTGGCAGCGCATGACTACTTTGCAGCCAGCCATCCTAGCGCTCAGCGCAAATCATACAGCCATGAAGAGTCTTTTCCTAACGCCATCTATGTCTGCTCATCAGGACAATTGATGGATACATTAGTTCTGCTAGTTACGTGAAAAATATTGGCCACTGTTCTCTTAATGGTCATATTCAGATTTAAATTAAGAGAGTTCTTTTTCAAATCATACACACTGAGTAGCCTATGTGCCTGTATTTTGATGATTTGAACACCAGAATCAGAATACCGATTCCCACATTCACACGTTTCGGTTAATCCACACGATATCAGTAGCAGCTCTTGCTTTACAAAGTAGTTCCTCAAAAGGTTTGGTCTACCAGAAAATATTCATAATTTCTTAATATTTACATATCACTGTTCCTTCTTGATCTCTAGCATACAGGTAGTCCTCGCTTAGTGACCACAATTGTGACAGCAACTCCACCGCTAAGTGACACAGTTGTCAAGCAGAAAATCATGTGACGACTACAGGCTTATGAGATCACTTCCCCTTTGCCATTCCCTCATATTAAGCGAAACACCACCATTTTTAAATTCACTTCCAAATTAGTCTCAATCATGTCAGGTACTACTTGTTTCTCTTCCATAGTATCTTTTAAACATGGTCTATCTATAGAGGCAAACACTTCTGGTTCCGTTGTTCAAAAAAATCCTTAAATATATCCAATGTCAAAATAGTTTGCTTCATTCAGTATTAGTAAATGAAGTTTGAGTGTTCTTCTCCTTTAATGGTAATATTTAGTTCCTTATACTTCCCTCTGGTGTCCATTTTTTAATTTTTTTTAAAGAATTCAAAACAGAAGCATTTTCCCAAGGGAAGGATTCTTTATAATTAATTCCAAAATCTTATTTCAAATTTATCTGTACCATTAGTCCCTTTGTAATTTTCTAAAATCAAAATTTTCATCACCCTTTTGCTATTTATTCAAGAAAAAATGTTTGAAGTCCTTTAACTTGTATTTATAATTTTTTTTTGCTAAGGACTGAAGGAAACTCACCTGGTGCTACCGAACATCAGTTTGTATATTCCTGGTAGCTGAAACATTGGTTTGTAAAGGTTCCTAATAGCTGAAAAGCAGTTAACAAGCAATTTCTGAAAGTGATTAGCAAAGGAAATATGTAAATCTAGTGCTCTCAACCCACCGCAGATCACTGTCTTGTGGTCTTGTTGCAAGGAGCAACTTGCTGGAACATTTCTGGGCAATCTCAAGTCCTCACTTTGTGCGGAGAGAAATTATGAAAAGTCAATCTACTTGCCAGCTTTTCATTCTAAAGTGGTCATTGGCTCTATTTTTCATGGAGCAATTTTCAATTCACCATTTCTTACAATATTAGGAAGTCCAACATTAGGAATCTTTTTTGATGTCCAAGCAAACTCTGTTTTGTACAATTTAACACTATGTTTCTTATTGTGTCTTCTTCACAATTTCAATGTCTTCTTCACAATTCTGCTCTATTGTCAACATAACATATTCCAGACGCTTAAAGACACTAGAAATGTACCCACAGTTTTCTTCTGTCCAAACTAAACATACCAAACACTTCCAATGTTTCCTCATAAAGGTTTCCTTCTTTTCTCCTGGCCATTATTGCTACTTTGCCTAAGAATGCTTCATTTTTTTCAGCATTCTACCTAAAAGATGGGTCTCTGAAGTGCACCCAATATCAAGGTGGAATCTAATCAATGCAGAATAGAGAGCTTGTATCAATAAAAAATATCAACTTTTATCAATACAACATTGGATTGCATTTGCTTTTGAGGTTTGATCACTACTGGTTCATGTTGAGCCTATGATCCAACAAGACATGCATTAAAATCAATGATGCTTACCTTGGGAAAAATATGCATGGAACTACGTTCTAAATTATTTAAAAATACAGCAGTTATATTTTTTAAAAATATTAATAACTAAATGGGTGAAAAATAATAATGTGGCTAAAAACTCCTTAAGGGAGGTAGCAGAAGGACATGCAGAAGCTGAGATACATGTTAAAAAATTTATTAATATTTTATTAAGTAACATTTTCCTTGGATAAAGTTGCAAATGTGGTTCTTAAATCACAAGAGTGCACATACAGTACTATTTTAATGAAAAGATAAGCATCATATAAATTGTCATTAGAATTACATCTTCTTATTTCATTCAGCAGATGTCAGTATAACACAGGCTAGATTGTAATATTAGCATTAAGTTAACAGAAAATACTGTTCTGAATTTTATACAAAGCTAAAGGTTTGTTTTTCTAAACAAGTGTCTGGTATCAAATGTTTGGTTTTATAAAGAACAATTATCAGTTTTTGCCCACAGAATGCCCTACTTATCCATTCTTTGGGTTGAAGATTCTGAAAGAAATAGAGAAAAAAGTCATCCAAAAATATTTCACAATGAATTCTGCTTTCGGTTTTAATGTCCATATTTCCTAAGGCATTTCAATTAAGGTAACATAAGAAATTAATTGAAAGCCTATTGTTAGTAGCCAATTTATCATTATAAAAAACTGGAGAATTAAAATACATCTTTCATTGAATCATTTATGGAAATTTTATAAGGTAAAAAAATTAATACAAGGACCATGAAAAATCCTACATAAAATAGATTTGTCCATTTATATGTTTGAATGTGTATGGACACAGAGAGAGATATAAACACACATATGATTATAATTATGTATAAATGCATATTAATACCCAAGTTTTTATTCACTTTCTTTTTCATTTGATTTTGCTCTGGATTAATTTTGTTTTTAACTCTATATTAGTTTTTTAGTTTGTCTTGTTATTTTGTTTCTAATGTTTAAAAAACTGAAGTAAATGATGAGAAAAATAATGCATTTTTGAGAAAATGTTTATGTATTCTTTCTATTTTAACCTTGAATATAATATTGGCAGCAATTTCCAAATTTTAGGAACTTCCCTAACTTTCAGAGTACAGTGGTACCTCATAAGACAACTAACTCACAAGATGTGAAACTCACAGGACAACCAAAAAATGTAATAAAATTTATTCTGCTAGACAAGCTGTGACTCACATGACACGCAAACTTCGCGCGATAACTTGCACATCATCAGTCAGCGCACTCTGTATTTCTCATTCAGGCAGCAACCCCACGCGAGAGTTCTGCCGACGCTGCCACATGCAGTTTACTCCATTGCATATAGGCGGTAAGCGCGTACACGTTCTGCCGACTCTGCCGTGTGGCTAACTCCATTCCCATACAGGTGGCAGCGCATGCACGTTCTGCCGACTCTGCTGTGTCGGCAGTCTCCATTTGTGTGCATGTGACTGACCTTGCCAGAATCCTGATCGCAATGAGCTCTTCTCTCTCATTGCATAAACAGCGTAAATTAAGTGAAAGGCATTCAAGAGATGGAACTCCTGAGACTTCAGACTCCAGATTCAA
>JANHZU010002734.1:46826-67103 GCA_032468055.1 Acrochordus granulatus | reverse complement strand
ATTTGGTTGTGATCCACACAGTCAAAGGCTTTAGCGTAGTCAATGAAGCAGAAGTAGATGTTTTTCTGGAATTCCCTTGCTTTTTCCATGATCCAGCAAATATTGGCAATTTGATCTCCAGTTCCTCTGCCTCTTCAAAAGCCAGCCTGTACATCTGGTCGTTCTCAGTTCACATACTGCTGAAGTCTAGCTTGTATTATCTTGAGCATAACCTTGCTCACGTGTGAAATGAGCGCAATTGTACAGTAGTTTGAACATTCTTTGACACTGCCCTTCTTTGGGATTGGAATGTAAACCGATCTTTTCCAATCATGTGGCAATTGTTGCATTTTCCAAATTTGCTGGCATGTGGAGTACCATAATTTAATTTAAATAAATTTATAATAATTTATAATTTAAATAAAATTTAAATTAAGAACTGTTAATTTTAATTTATTTTTATTACTATTTGATTTAAATTTTTCACCTTAACCGTTTCACTCATCCTGAAAAACAGGTTGCATCTCTCTTAATAAATAAATCCTATGACAACAATTTACTTTCGGCCAACAATTAAACCAACACAACTATTCAAACTGACAACAAATATGAAAAAAATACATTATAGAAGATTAACAACTTAAACATCTTTCCACAATCTGATGCCTTTGCAGGTAAACTTAGAACTTCTCCAATTTGTAGCTCCACTAGAGTTATGGAAAGTTTATATTAAGTATTGTACACTGTTTATTTTTCAGCATGACAAATTGCAGAATTCTTGCTTCATCCTTTTCAGGTGTAGAACTAAATAAAAACACTATGTCCTGAACAGTCCTCCTGTCCTACAGAGGTTCCAGGTAGCAACAAATCTCACCTGGACCAGGAAATGATCTGATTGTAAGCTCAGAGTCACTGAATAATCACCTAGAATGGGATTCACTACCATCTGAGTCAGGTCTGAGACTACCTGGGACAAACCCATGGCTACCATGGAAGTAAAAAAAATTGAGCTCTGCCAGACCTCACCAACAAGATATATCCTTAACACATTCAACTTCTAAATCTACATAATTCATATGCCAAAACCTAAGAAAGCTGTAACCTGGAAAGAGCTTCAAAGCATGGTTGAGGAACCATATCCCTGATGTATAACAAAGGCTGCTTCATGATACTTGACAGTGGCTTGCAGAGACGGATGTGAAGGAGGATAGCTTCAAGATCTACATACAGGCGCTTGTGAAAAGACAAGTTTGAATTGTAGAGTATCTCTAATCTCCCATGTTTAGTTTCTTGCACCCTGTTAAGATAGGAAACAGGACTATATTAATAAATCCTTAATTTCATCTGTTGTGTTTTACTTTAAAACAGATACAAATTCTGTAAAATATATGTTTTTTATCACTTTCCCACTAAAACTATTCTTCATGCAAAAGTCACAAAAAAGACACAAATGGCATTCCTGAAAAAGAAAACCCCAGAAGAATCAATCACAGTATTTTTAAAGAACATAAGTAAGGAAGGACAGTACCAACAATGATTTCCTGGTCTGAAGTATGCATTTCTCTTCATTTGAGATCAGTCCATATACTCTAAAAGATATTACAGTATGCTATGCTGCTTTAGGCATGCCGCTCACATGCAAAGCTAAATCTCTGCTTGCAAAGGATTGCTGCAATAATTAACATCTAACTACTGCCAAACTCAGCAGATTTAACATGCTACAGAATTAAAGGTGATACTATAAATAAAGTCCTTCAGGTCCTGCCTGAATGGTTCCATTTTCTTTCTCGTAACTACATTTATGTTATGTTGGAATGAACTGCATTTTAACTCTACAAATACAGTAAAATATTCTTCATCTATCTAAGCACTTCCAATAATGCTGATTAATTCTGATAATTTAAGTAAATATGAATAAATCTGCATATAAAATGAAAGTTGTGTATCAAAAAGCAAATATAATATGAAGCTTTGGGCTAAAAACAGCATTCCCTTTAGTGTGAATGAGAACAGAATGGGACTTGCCTCTTTAGTATGTTCAAATAAAAATAGTTGTAAACTTTGCTTCCTGTTAATCTACGTACTATATGTTTTGAGACATTGTTGTTTTTAAATAAATATATGGAATAGAATCACAAAGTTATTTTTCAGTAACCTTGAGGAACAGGAGGAAAAGGCAATGGTTCTATAAAAGAAGTCTGAGTCCTGAACAGAAATGTAATTTGAGAAACCGTCTCAGACTTGATCCTCCATAGTTCCCACAAACATAAAGAAAAGAGGGGGGAGATGCATTCACACTTGCAAAATTCTGTTACTATAAGCTTATAATAAAAGTAGAATTGCATTGGTATGCATGACTTTGGTTTCCTATTCTGATCTACCTTGAAGGGCTTACAATATTCCAGTTAAATATTTCAGCTTCACTGAATATAATCACAATGATATGTCCTGGCCCTGCACAAAGTAACATTATACTCTCAATAAGAGAAAGCTAGTGTTTTTCTTTGTGGCTTAATTCAGTCTTCCACTATGAAGTTCTAATCTAACAGAGTATCAAAGGCTGGTCTAACAGCTTGCCTTTGGCTTTGAGGATGGTAACATTTATTTTTCTTTGGACTGTACAACTGAACTACCATAATTAATCCCTACAAAAGGGGAGCAAAGATCTGAACTTCAGCTATTAATATCATATACTTAAATATTTTAAAAACATTTTTACAACCTAATGATGGGTAAACATTATAATCAGCTCTTAAGGATAATTATAATGGAATGAAATACAAGTAACTAAGTTTAAATTCATACTAGTATGCTTTTTTGGGAATTAGCAGAGAAAAGTCAAAAGCAACGATTGTGTGCTGTAAATGTACAAATTATATAACTTAGTGTCAAAAGAATAATCTAAATATGTGATATTCTTTTTAGGTAGCGGATGACTAAGGGTTAAATAGAAGCATTTCCATCATTAATAGAAGTATTAAATGCAACATGAGAGTTTTAATCCAATGGAGAATAGGTGAAAGAACAGTACAGATTTATAGCGCTGTTGTTGCTCCCTATTGGCTGGATAGTCTGGCAGACAATCCCAACACAGAAGGATGCCAATTTGCCCTGAAGCTATTGGGAGAAGGAAGAACTGTGGGCTCCCTATCCACTACCATCCCCATCTGAATCTTGAACTACATCAGGTCCCTTGAAGCTTAGCATTGCTTTCAAAAAGTAATTAATACAACTGTTAACTGTGTAAAATAGAATCATATTGAGTTTGTATCCAAGATTCAGCCACTGCAGTTCAATGTCAGACTTAAGAATTCCATCTATTTTAAGAAAACATGGTTTGGCTATTGTGGATTCCTAACACACAAAATACCCAAATAACTCAAAAATTTTATGTATGTATATATGTACATACATCCATATACATACCCCCCACATACCCCCACACACACATCAAATATCCAAGGAAGTCTAAATGTAATAGCATCTTCAATTATCCATTCTTCCTGCATATATTCAAAATTCCTGTCTCTTATACCTATATGAACATGCAATGCTCTAGGCAAGAGGAGCAGCATACAAGATGAACAAATTAATAAAAATATAAGGAAAGCTACCAATTTCCACAACCTTCTGCTCATTTTTAGAAATATACTCAGACTTAGCTTTTATTCCAACATATTGGTCCAGCATGAACAAGTCCTTTTTAAAATACGAGAGCACATTCAAGCAACAGTCCAAGAAAGTAAATCTAGAACTTCTATTTATAAATCTATGGATGGTCACCTATGCAATATTCACAGGCTACACATTTGGAGAACCAGGGGCTTGTTGATATGACTTCTGAATATTCTCACTCTTGTTAGGATACAACATCTTGTAAACTGCCTTCAGAAAAAAAAGTAATTTTAATAGGAAAATAGTCTAGATTACCTATCAATTTTTTTATTCCACATTCTCTTAAGTGCTTTATTTTTGAAACCTTCCAGGATAAGAAGGTGAATGGATCCATCGAGTAAATGAAACCCAGTAATAATATCTAGCTGAGAAATCTCTTCTATGGAAAGTTTCTGATTCAGTTTCAAAGTATTAAGAGATTTTTGAGTTATATCTGTTGGATAGGAATCAAGTAGGAAAGCCTCTGAGTTAATTTCTGTAATCTCTTGCATCAAATAATGTAACAGTGATGTATTATTATAATCAAAAAGATAAATGATGCAGCCATATGGACAATGTGCAGCAAAAGCATCGTCTTCTTCTTCTTCTGAAAGACCTAATGGTATACTGATTTCAACTCTCACTTTAAGATATGACTCTGCATTTACATAATGTCCCATTGGAAGGTGAACAACTTGAGATTCATCTGTTTTCTTAGACTTTGGGGTGGTGTTTTCTCCTTGGGATAGTCCTGTATCTTGAACTGAGCAGTTGTGAATTGGCGCACAGAAATTCAAGGTCTTTTCACCTAGCAGTAAATCACTCAGGTTGATTTTAGCTACTCCATATGGGTTCCAAATATTTTCTTTGCCGATAATGGGATTCTGGACCATGTATCTTGAAGTTACATTGCTTACATCACTTAGCTTGCTGTCTCCTGTTTCCTCTCCAAACAAAGATGGCTTTATCTTGGTATCTTCTATTTTCTTGTCTCGGTCATGAACTTCAATTTCCAAAGGTGGACCTCTTAGATATTCATTCAGTTTTCCAGGTTCTATTGTTCCTACAAGAATCACATTAGTATCTTTAAAGAAGACATCAGTTCCATGATCTCGTCCTTGTGTCTGACGGGGAAACATATTGTAGAAAATGTATTTGCAGTAAACAGGAATGCAAGTTCTCTATGAAAGAGAGAATAACAGTATAAATAGTCAGTATAAATAGTACCTGTTAACTCTAAGTTTATTAATTTAGTTGTATTCCAGATAACTAATAAATAAGTTTATTAAAGGTACAGTTGTATTCCAGATAATTAATAAAACTTGAGTAATAACTAAAACCAAAAATAAAGTCTAAAGAAAATATTGAAGAAACTAAACTAGAAAAAAAAACAGTGATGGTCCAAGAGGGAATGTGACAGGGAGAACACCTTTAAGCAAAATGTTTTCTAATCTGATATCACAATTGAAGTAAGGCTTGTATTCATTCACATCTCATATGGTATGCTATAGAGCAGCTATACTTTATATCCTGTTTCAAGTTTCAAACATATACACACAGTTGCTAGGTAATGGTAAGCAATTTGCTCAAGGAAAATAAATGAGAGTTTCTGAAGATAAGGTAGTGTCACTTTCCACAGGAACACGCAGGAGAATATCCAAGTTTCAATTGAAATTCAAAGAGCCAAGCAAGGTTTGTCAGCCAGTCCAAGGGTCAGAGTTTTCGGGTTCTTATATGAGCAGATGGCAATAACATAACAGATGCAGGAAATCAGTTGTTTCCAACAAGGAAGCATACATCAAAACCACCTCTTAAATATGTTTAAGGCAGACCTGTCCTTGCTTGGAAAGGAGCCTCACTGAGCATCTTTTTTCTGATCTCCACTCTATTCACCAAGTCCAAGTGCTTAGAGGCTGTACATCAACATCTGGCTATTCTGATGGTGCCTGTGTTTGATCAGCCTCAAGCGATCAAGAAAAATGTCCTGAGACTGGCATTCAACTGGTTTAACTAGAGTAATTTCTTTGGACTTTTTTTAGCCCTAGGCCACGACACGTGGTGACAGAGTATTAAGCTAAACACTTAAGTTGCAAGTTTCTGTCTCGTCTAACATACTAATTGTATCTGTTTATGCAACCCAGATCAGACTGGGACTGAAAGGAGATGGTCACTGGTATGCTAACAATATGAAGTATTTTTTTCTTTTTTCTTCTGATTCAGATATGGTGCTGGCTATTCTTAAAAGGAATAAGGAATCCTAATATTAATGAAGCAGAAAAGTACATTCTTAATCGATTAAATTAAGAGGATATTCTGTTCTTATCTTCAGGGATTCAACTCCCTTAGTGGAGGGAATGACTGGGGATGAAAGGTACAAATAGATTTGAAGGTAGCCCAAGTAGCAGATGATTAAGAAACTTGATGGTACAGAAATTATCCTCATCAATAACAAGGATCTTGAAAAAAACACTGGGATAAAAAGACTGCAAATTACCAGAACTGCAATGTGAAAACAGAATTCTATATATTCTGGATCTAAATTAAGTGAAGGACAAACAAGAGGAAATTCTATAGAATTCAGGAAAACCCTCTAAAATGGACACAGGGAATATATGTATTAAGCCAGAATATGAAGGAGCCCCTATGTCTACACTAGTCTGAAATATAAGACATACAGCATCGTTCCATAACTTATCAGTTGATGAGAGTGTGAAAAATTCCCATACTGGAGTGGAAATTGTACCTATAGGATATGAGTAGATCGGGAAAGGAGATGCCCTCTCCCAGCCCCAGGTGAGATGTAAAGCACAAAAAAACAGTGGAAACAAAACAACAACAATAATGGCAATATTAGGAAGGACTGAAGTGGCTTTTAGTGAAAAAAATACAGAAAGAAGAACTGAAGGTTTATGAAAGGTAAAGCTTTCTAAATCAGTCCTCTGAAAGAGAATCAGGACAGAGTAAATGAGAGGGAGACAGTCCTCCTCTAGTTGATTAAAAAGTACAGATGCTTCATTCAAAATTAGATTTTAAATGAAACTGGAAAACAGAAAAACAAAAAATAATGTTCCATAGTGATCACTGTGTTATTAAGTTGTAGTCAAGGACCTTACCCGCAGGATTAAGGAGGGCTGGTTTTTCACTCTATGCATTACAAAAATTAAAGCTTTCTATACTTTATTTCAGTACATTTATAGCAGTATATTAGCTTATAAATATTCTGCAAATGTGTAAATGATGAGTCAGAAATCCAGGAACAAAAGACTCTTCAAAATTTTGTTTTGCCCCAGAGTGCCCTCCATTATCTCTGAATACATAGAACTGAAAAGGATTACCTGCAGCTGTTCAATTGGAACAGGGGTAGTTGGTAGACATTTTGCAGACTTAATCTTAATAACCAGTGGATTTAAGTCACGTTTGTGTTTCTCATTCATAATAGGTTTGTCTACAGTAAAACTTAAATATGCTTCATTAAGTTTGGGGGACTTCTCTCCCAATCGACTGGCTATATAGTGTTCACCTGCAGATGGAAAGAAGGACTTGAAGTATTTATAATTGTTCAGGTAAAAAAGGCAAAGTCTCTGTTAAGGTGAGACTGATCGTGACTGTCTTCAGGGAGAAAGCCATGTACATTTCTTGCCAAAATACTAAAATGAATTGTCTCTGTCTTCTTCCAGGATGTTTTTCCACCAAATTTCCTCTTTAGCTTCCTCCCCTGACATTCTCAAGTAATCCCCCAACCAGTTACTAACTAGGGCCAACCCTGCTTGCCACCAAGTGCAGCCAAGTGTAGCCATCAGTTGGGGCTGACTGTAGAGAGGCCACTGCTAAAGCAACAAGACATTCCCATTGCATTCCCACTGCAATACAAGTGGACTATACTAACTCTCACTTTTACTCCTTAGCTGGCACAGCAGCTGAATGACACTAGCTGTGTTGACCAGAAATGGCAGATACTCCAGCGGTTCGAGCTGCAGCATTGCGTGACAGGGTGAGTTCCCATCACTTGCTTCCAGCTCCTGCCCACCTAGCAGTTTGAAAGCATGCAATACTGCAAATAGATAAATGGGTACCAATTTGGTGGGGAAAAGCTGGCTGGCAGCGAGGGGAGTGGGAAGTTGGCTCTGGACCTGCCTGAGCTCAAGGACAGAGCAGAATCTGCAGAGGAAGCCCCCAGATGTGAATATTACCAGACAGCTGGGGGGGTGGGATTAATATGCTATAATTGTAATATTAATTTACAATATTAATTGTAATATCATTGCAAGTTGCCAAGAGTCTCTCATGAGAGAGAATGGCAGTAAATAAATGTGTAAATAAATCAATTTCAAGAAGTAGAAAAGAAGAGAAGACAACTATGATAGCCTAGTATAGTATTCAGATTTGGTCAGTCCAATTTACTCAGAAAACACCAATATATAGGAAATGAGAAAGGGAGCCAGGAAAGCATATGAAGCAACACATTTATTAAGAATCAAAGTGTTTTCAGTGAAAAGCTTTTTTGGGGGATCAATCAAGTAATATATACATCATTGCTGGGACATAATAAGAATAATTCTTAGTAATCTTCTATCAAAGAAAAATACTAAAAATTATTTTGTAAAACCTGTACAACAATATGGCAACTGGTCTAGGAATATGACTGGAATGCTTCTAATACACCAACTGGTAACAAACAGTTGTGTATATGTAAAGGCATATTTGTATTTTATGATAATTAAATCAAACATCTGGAGATAATTATTTCTATTCAAATATTTTGTTTAGAAGAAATTAATACTGTATTTCTCAAATGAAAGGAGATATTGAGAGATGAATGAAATATTATTTAGTCTGTGAGGAAGAATAAATGTAGTAAAAATGAATATGGCTGAAGCACATGTTGAAAGCAATGCCAAAGCTGGTTCCAGGTATGTTTGGTTATGCCTGTAAGTTGGTCCTTATTGGTTGATATAGTGAATATTTGCAAGAAAATAAAGATTAAAGTATGTAAATGTGCTGTTAAATTACATTCCACAAAGGATAGCACTGTCTATTTTGGAAGAGCTTTGGTTACACAGAGTCTGGACTCTTGCAAAAAGTGACTGTTTTCTTGAAAGGATGCAAGAATTAAAACCATTAAGATGATTTTGGATCAACCAAGAGCCAAGCTTAGACAACATGTTTCCATATGTTTCCATATCATCTATGTTTTACTGATTACCTAAAAACTGAATTGTAATAACACCTGGGCAATTCTAGACATTAGATACACAGCTGGTGGGCGGGACTTGGGGGATCTTCTCCAGCACCATGCAGAGGAATTTGCTGAACATTTGGCAGAACACTTGGATTTGATCCCAGTTGGAAGCTGTGTGTGAGGCAGATCCACTTGAGATGCCTAGGGAAGAGTCTTGCCCAGTTATCTGGGAACAATTTGATCCTGTTGTTCCTGATGAAGCGGACAGGGTCCTCAATACTGTCAGTACGACCACTTGTCAGTTAGATCCTTGTCCCTCCTGGTTGGTGAACGCTGCCAGGATGGTGACTAACAGGTGGGTCCATGAAGTGATAAATGCCTCATTACGAGAGGGGATATTTCTGGGTCCTTTTAAGGAAGCCCGGTTTGTCCCGTTAAAAAAAACTTCACTAGACTCCATCTGTCTGGACAATTATTGTCCAGTCTCACACTTACCCTTCTTAGGAAAGGTAGTTGAGAAAGTGATTGCATGGCAGCTCAGAGTTTCTTGGAAGATATGGATTTTCTGGACCCTTTTCAGTCTATGTTAATAGAGAGAAGTCTAGTCCACAGCTGTTACTTTGTGATGTGCCAAAAGGCTCGGAACTTTCTCCTCTCCTTTTTAACATTTACATGAAACCACTGGGTGAGATCATCCATCTCCATCCCATGGAGGTACTGGGTTGAGGTACCATGGGATGAGGTACCATCAGTACGCTGATGATACTCAGAATTACATCTCCATCCCTGGTGATCCAAGTGATGCTGTCTTGGACTGATTTGGTGTCTGGAGGTTGTACATGTTGTACCTGTTGCATGGGGGGCAACAGGTTCAGTTGAATACTGGCAAGACTGAGTGGCTTTGGGTGTTTGAGGACCTGGTTCTGGGATGTTTAATTTTGGACAGGGTGGCACTACCCCAGACAGACCTGATGCACAATCTGGGGATTCTCCTGGACTTGTGACTCCTGCTTGAAGAAGCAGATGGCAGTCGCGGCTAGGAAGGTCTCTTCATGACTGCATGTTTTGTGTCAATTCCTAGACCAGAGCTCCTTTCACTCATGCCCTCATCATCAATTTGTTGGATTATTGCAACATGCTCTACATGGGGCTACCTTTGAAGAGACTGCAGCTGGTGCAGAATACCACTGTTTGGATGATCAAAAGAGCCAATAGAATAGCCCATGAAATACCTTTATTCTGCAAGCTGCATTGGTTGCCAGTCTACTTCAATTCAAGATGTTGGTTTTGACCTTTACAGCCCTTCATGGCATGGGACCATGCTATTTGAGGAATCATGTCACCCTAATGTGGATGTCCTGCCCCACTAGATCCAGCGGAAGAGACCTCCCCTGGATCCCATCAGCAAAGGAGTTTTGACAAGATCAAGAAGAACCTTTTCTGCTGTGGCTCCTGCCCTATGGAACATCATGCCTCCAAAGGTGAGGTCTGCACTCACCCTTCCAGAAGAGCCATAAGACCTGGCTCTGCCAGTTGGCATGGGGCTCCAATGGGGACACATCATCTTGGAGGTGGTTGGTGGTTTAATATTCACCTCCTCCCCCATGTATATTTTTTAGCTCCCCTCTCGATCCAGTTGGTTATTTTTAAAGGTTTTTTAACTGTTTTTAATTGTTTTACTATAAGCCACCGAGAGTCGTTTTTGAGTTTGGCAACATATATACAGTGGAACCTCAGATTGCAGTGCACGAGGTTTTCGCAAGATGAGCAAAACTTTTTAATCTATTTCAGTTGATCAGCGGCAACTTGCAAGATGAGCACTGCACCATGAGCATGAGCATGGTAAATCATGGGAAATCTCACAATGGAGCCGACGGTTGTTCTCTATTGCTGCGTAAACAGTGTAAATTAAGTGAAAGGCATTCAAGAGAAGGAACTCGCCAGACTCGGACTCCGGATTCTCCTTCCAGGAAGTCCTCCTCCCCCTCCTCTCCTCCCTCTCATCTCCTTCACACTAGCTGGGACTGTCCTCAAAGTGTGCATGCACATGCACGCACACAAAAACACACATATCCCCTCGTCACCCATGCGTGCACACAGAAAAACACACACATATCCTTTCGTCGCCTGGCACCATCCAGCCCATCCCTTGCTGCCTGTCTCTTCTCCCCTCATAGCACAGAGGCAAGAGGCACGAGAAACATTTCCAAACCGCCCAGGAAAGACCCCGGAAAGACTTTACTGAGGGAAAAGGGAAAAGGCCGTTTTGCCTCGAGCAGTGGCGGCAGCGGATCCTCCAGTCCAGCAGGTGGCACTGGACAGCAGCTGGCCTAGCAGCAGCCAAGACCAGAACCCGCCTTGAAGCAGATCCATAAGTGCTGGTTAGTTTGTACTATTTCTGCTTTATATTGTGTGTTTATCATTGTTACTTGTTTCAGATGTTAGGGACAATAATTTCTGCATAAAATTCCATTGAAAATGATTTTTTTGTGAATATTTTTAGGGGCATGGAACGGATCATCCAACTTTCCATTGTTTCCTATGGGAAACCTCTTTTTGGTTTAAGAGCATTTCGGATTAAGAGCATTCTTCCAGAACGGATTAGTCTCGCAATCAGAGGTTCCACTGTATGTATGTATGTATCTATGTGTGTGTAAATAAATAAATAAATAGTGGACTGCACTCAAGCAGAATTAAAGGCCCTTGTTAGGAAAACCAGAAAAATAATGAAAATGAATCATGCCCTTCATCTATGCAATGATGTTGACAGAGTGTATCTGCCAAGAAAAGTAAGTGGGTGTGGAATGTTGCAAGTACACCAGACAGTTGAAGAGTTAAAAAGGGCAGTGGAAGAATACCTGATAGCGAAGAAGATACACTGAAGCTAGTATACCAGGAAGACTTATGGAGTACTGGAGAAACGAAACTGGCATACAAGAAAGACCAAATGAAGAACAGAAAAGAGACATGGCAAGGCAAAGCATTACATGGCAAATACATTTAAAAAAGAGAAGGCAAAGCAGATCACAACAAGACTTGGCAATGGAAAAGGAAAATTGAAGAAAGAGACAAGGGCTAATTCTGACTGCATAAGACCAAGCATTAAGAACAAATGCATACAAGGCTAGAATTGAGAAGACAGCAACAGACAGCAAATGCCACCTCTGCAAATAAGCTAAAAAAACAGTGGACTACCTAGTTAGCTTCTGCAAGAAGATCACACAGACTACTATAGACAAAGGCATGATAAAGCAGCAACAAATGTTCACTGAAAGATACACAAGAAATATAATTTGCCTGCAAGCAAAAACTGTTGGGATCAAAGAAGCTAAATTGCTCTGGGACTTCAGAATTTAAACAGACAAGGACCTATCACTTAACAACTGTCGATAAGAAAGACAAAATGTCAGGAAAGTGGATGTGGCAGTACTTAGAGACAGCAAAATAGAAGAGAAAGAACTGGAGAAAATTACAAAACATAAAGACCTGCAAATAGAAATAGAATGACTATGGCAAAAGAAAGCAAAGGTAGTAGAAATAGTAACTGGAGCCTTGGGTGTAATCCCAAAACAACTGGAGCACCACTTGAACACCATCGGCATTGACAAATTCACTATCAGTCAATTGCAAAAGGCTGCATTACCCAGAACAGCTTACATCCTGTGATGATACCTTTAACAACATCAAAGAACAGCATCTGCCTATCCCAGGTCCTTGGGAAGGACTCAATAGGTAGACAAAAATGCCAAATCCAGTCTAAACATCTGAGCAATGAATCATAATACTGTACTATTTTGTAACTGAAGAATTTGGAAGGAAGAGAATGCTGCAGGGTACTACAATGTAGTCTGTCCAATTTAATGCTTCCAGGTCATTAAACAGCCAATCTGAGATCAGAACACCCAGATTCAGGTGCAGCGACAGACAGGCACCAGCCCAGATTCCAAAAGGCTTTTGATTGGTCCAAGGTCAGCTTCTTGCTTGGACATGACAAGAGGTCTCAGCAGGGGGAGCCTACAAATCAACAGAATTTAATGAGCCTCGCAAGCAACTGGAGGAGAGACTTAAAATATGGGCGGACTTTACAAACTTAATCAGCAAACTCAATGTATTTCCATACAATGCAATAATCTGTTTACTGGGCAACACCTGAGGCAGAAAACCAACTAGATATTTGACACTGGACTCCAGGTTATATAATTTGCAAAATTATTTCCACTATAGAATGGAGGTCTCACTTGGCCTCTTTTTCAGTCCTGAATAAAACCTGGCTATAAAAAAATGAAGTTTTGGGAAGTGAAGAAGAATCAATCTCTTCTTTTCTTCCCCCTTGAATATTATGTAAGTTGAACAGTAAGTTATGCAAACAAACATAAAGGCTGGACATTTTTTAACATTGGTGATTTCAGGACGTTAAGTGCAAGGCACAACAAAGAAACACTGTTTGGCATCAGTCTGGATGAAATTGTTTCAGACAATTTAGTTTTGCCTATTTATTTAAAAAATGGAAGTGTCTTGGCAGCCCCACAACTCAAATGTTGCATCTCTTTATTTTAAGAAACCTACATATTCATCTCTCCGAAAAGCTATTTTATCATTAGCACTATTCACCAGGGAGAGGGTCAAAATCTGCCAGTTGGAAAATGTGAGTGGAGCTTGAATCATGATGCTGTACCTGCAATCTTGCAGGTATTCATCTCTCACCTCAACATTCTTCTATAATATTCCCATTTTTCCCAGTTACTCATCTCCAGGGGAAAATACCTGCTAGAAGGGGCATGAGATCCAGCTGCAAACACGCAATCCCAAACTTCCGTGCCTGTGCTGCCAGAGCAGCTATCTCTTTATTAGCTGACTTCAGAGAGGCCTGTTTCGATTTCTTGTCAGCACTGGAAGTACTGAATTTTTGTGATGGCCTCCGCTTTTCTGACATTTGCTGAAAACCTGGAAAATTATAGAAATGAATCATGTCAAGACAATTGAATGTTATGCAAACCTATTCTAATTAAGCAATATTGATTTAATGAAGCATGCAGCATCCTTCCAAAGCATGCTGTTCTAGGGAATTCTGGAAGATGAATCCATAATTGGCTGAGGTTGAGAAACACTGTTCTAATGGACACATGTACAAAGTGGTACAAAGACACTGTGGAAGCAAAGCTGATTTGTAAAGAGAGAAAGATGGTCATTAGATTTAGCTTTAATTTCTTTGCCTTACTATGTATTACTTCTTTTCTTAACTCTGCATAATGCTGAACTCTTGTGAAGTAGTTAAATGCTGATCATATATAGGGGATAGGATGGGGTGAAGAAGTTGAAAAGGAAATAGTAGTGTAAAAATTCAGCTACATTGCGTAGACCTGATCTCAAAAGTAGACATCTGGAATCATGGGAAAGAAAGCCACCAAACAAACAAGGCAGATATCCCAAGGAGTTAAATGCCTCAATCAAACCCATTCCTTTTCTGCACAAAAAGATATCTGCTTCTGCTGTAATTTGATGACAATAATTATTGATGACAATAAGGCTCAATTTGTCCTTTTTCTCCCTGCATTTCTGGTAAAAGAACAATTGTCCCTAAAGTGTTAGCAGGCTTCAAGGAAAGGACTCACAGACCCAAAATATAACATCAGGAAAGAGAGACTGCATCAAGGTCACATAAACATATTTAGATGGAACATATGCTAAGTTAGTCACAAAGGACAAGAAGTGAATTCATATGGTCATTGCTCATACATATTAATGAAATGACATCTAATTATAATATAAATAAGGGAACATACTAAGTAAAAAGGACATTCAAGAAAGCTGTTGTATAGTGAACTAGACTAGTTATCCATTTGTCTATTCTCTTCTACTATGAGAAGCAATTCCTTCTCAAACTCTTATACAGGGCTATACCTCAGATTTTTTCAACCCAAATATCAGCTACCAAACTTATAAAAGTTTCTGGATACAATGTAAGTACTCCTTATAAATGAAGCTAAGAAAAAATCAGAAAGATAGGTAGGTTATGAAACTAAATGTAGATTTTGGAGGCAAGTGGCCCATGATATACAGCTTTTAAGAACTTGGACTGTATTGTCTTCCACATATTGCCTACAAATTGTCATTTACACTGGTTAACACTGGTTAACATTTACTATTATCTTGCTTATTAAATTTATTATCTTAAAAAGATTTCTCCATGTTATTTAAAATTTCATAAATATATTCATTTGGAAAGAAAAAACTTCAATAGCATTTGTTTCCTCATAAATGGATAGGATTGAACAAATCTCAATGACATACTCACCACCAGACATTCTTTCCTTTCTTTCTGAAGAAGTTAATAATTTGCCCTCATTAGCTTTTGTTGTTAGCGATTGCTTATCAGTCAGTGAACGACGGTGTTTCTGTTTTATATGTTTACCTTCCTGGATGGTTTTTTCTTTAAAAGAAGAAGCTATGCTCCCAGAAAAGCTTAATACACTTCAAAACAAAGAAAGAAAGAAAGAAAGGAATAAAGCTTATGTCATCCAGATATATTATCTGTTATTGCTGCCACTGGAAAAAAAATCAGCAGTTCCATTTATAACAAGTAGAAATAGAAAGGGTAAAATGCAGAAGGCATTCTATAAGATCTATGCATCCTCTGAACTGTGGAAAACAAAACATTATAAATTGTTAATATTTACAAATTTAAACTATGTACTAATTCAGTATTCAGTATTAATCCGTGTCTACCCACAAAAACCAAGATAATTTTCAGAACTCCAAAACAAAAAGCAAATTATAAAAAAGCACATTAAAAAGAAACACTATTTAAAATAACTATAGGAAATAACCGTTAGAAGAGAAAGCAGAGCCAGGGGGAGGAGTGAAAAGAGGGATTACCTTAGAGTCACTACACAGCCATAAACACACTAAGTCCAACCCCCTGAGTACCTCTGAACTCATCTAGCATCCACCAGGTGATGACTGTTAGTTGAGAAGATTTTTGTGTATATTTTTTAGCAATAAATCAGTTAATTGGAACTGTTATGTATGGATCCATTTTTTTGCACCTGACAATAGGTGTTTGTTTAACACACAATCAAAATGGTTGAGAACTTTTTCTCATGTTCAGAACCCCTGGATATTGTCAACCTCTTGCTCAGCAGATGATCCAGCAGGAAACGGAAGATTTCCCCTGGAACTGGGATAAAATCTAAATTAATATTGTCTGTTGCATGGAACTTCCAGAATGGACAGTCTGCAGGCCCAGCATCTCTCCTCCAAGCATGGGATTCTGTGCTTCTGTGGCCACTGGTCCTTTGGTTGCTGTGTAGAATAGAACCTCACCTGGGAACCCCCATTTTATTTTATTTTGGTTTGGTTCAGGGATATAACAACGTTGTCACAATGTTGACAATGAGAATGATGTTCTAATTGTTACAAGACCATTGTCCATAGAGTTTTTCAGTACTGATGAATCATACAAGAGGTGAATATATATCTGGCTGTAGTCACACACTCACACACAACCTCCTCTATTTCCCATCTTTACTTTCTTTACAGCAGCGCACAGGAAACAAAACAAGGCCCTTTGGACTGGACAATCCTTTTGTTTTTGAGAGTCATTAAATGTTACCGCAATTGAAAGAACCTTTGATATTTAACACAAAGGAAAGTGTACTTTTGGTGGGGAAGGAGGGAGAGAACACTGCAGATGTATTCAACAAAGGAGAAGAAAGAAGAGGGAATACCAGCCCCATGTCTTCTCCATTCTATGTCAGCCCTATAGGACATATCAGACTCCGGAACTGGTGCCATATACGTCTATAACTACTTTTACTGTAGCAATTATAGTACAATAATAGAATCTTGAAAGTCTGAATGTACCTCTCCCTCTCTACGTCAGTGTAAATTAGAGAGGGGCCTATATGAGTCATTTACTCAAGTTAGTTTCTTGGAATGGCTCACTGTACTTCTTGGATAACTGGCTCTTCCTCCTATACTTCAAGGCCATTCCTTATTCCCTCTAGACTCTCAGCCTAACATGAGAAATACAGAACCACCACTGGGGCTATCTATGCGAGCCAATGCTGGCATGCTGCTGGTCCCTTGCCAGAGCGAGCCTCTAAAAAAGGGAGCATGGAGAAAGAAAGAGGAACTGAGGAACATGAGTAAGCCATTTACTGCAGGGCTTCCTTCAGCTGGGCCAGAAATCCAGCATAAGTTGTTTGTATCTGTGTATGTGTCCTCCCTCCTCCTTAAGACAGAATTCTTCTTGCACAAATGCATTAGTGCCAGGTCTTCCTCTTTTCCTCCCCAGCAAGCCTCTACCACAAGTCCTGCCATCCCACCAATCAACCTCCTTGATTTATCACCCATTCAACTTCCTGCTTTTTCTCAAACAATTACTGCTCCATGCACAGGCAGACTTGTAGTACAAGCAGAGATGTTGAAAAGGAACTGCTGCTGGAAGGGGAATGATTTTCCAAATGACATATATTTTCCTCCTCTCAAGGATGAAGAGAAAGCCCACCAACAAGGCAGTAAGGATGACCCTTTAGCTTGAAATACTGGTTTGCAATATTTTCCTCCAACTATAACAAAGAGTCTTAAGCAGTATTACTTATTGTTTCAAGATGTTATGCAACCACACCACCACTGATTTCTGGCATTTTAGTAAAAGAAAAGTTGTATAAATTAATATAGCCAAAGTTGTGCAATTGCACAGACAGAACCTGATGCACCACAAAAATGGATTTGCATTAATATAACTCAAGCAAATATTTGCACCACACAAGATACTGAATTAGCCAATATGAACAGCCAACCAGGGTGACCACCAGAGGCTCAGATTAGAACCTAGCAACTGTTCCTTACAAATGTCTCAGTGATAATTAGACTTCTCAAATGTAACATTTCAGATCCATGATTGACAGAGAAGGGCATACTTAATATGAATGAAAATTCAACTGGCCCCAAACCTTAATTAATTATTAAAAATCTAAGAAACAAGGTACTCCCTGAATGTATTGCTAGTTGATTTTTTATAATTAAACCTTCACTGGTCATTAAAGTTTTCTAGGCAAATCGAGCTCATTAAAATTTATTTATTTAATTTATATTTATATAAATTTATCTATTTAAATTAAATAAATAAACATCTCAACTGTTACAGCAAGTCAAATTCACAGAGTTGAACTGAATTCATTTGCAGATTTAGAACCACTGCTGCCAAAAGATTTGTCCCAAAATTTTAAGGTAAGCCCTGGAAAGATTACGTCCTACAAATAATGGAATATAAATGATGGATTCTGAAAAGAAAACATAAATAAATGAGAACCCAAGCAAAGACAGAGAGAAAAAAAGCATCCATTGTGGCACAGACCCAGATCTTTTCCACAATTCACAAAGGACCTGAATAGCCCGAAGCACTTTGAATTGAAGAAAGGGCTTCACAATAACCACAATTCAGTGAAATCATGCTACCCTTAGAGCAAATTTGATTACTGTGTTTTGTTCATGCAATAGGCCTACATTTCTGGTATAGTAGTAACTACCATATACAACCACTGGGATGCTGGAAGGAGGAGGATGCTGAGAACATACCCAGCAAATGGAGCCAGCAAATATCATGAGGCCTGAACATTTTCTGGGCCCTTGTTAAAACTCTCTGCCCCTCCAACTTAAAAGAAAAAAGAACAATCCCATTTTCAAAGCTTCACATGGGCTTTAGATATGTTTTAAGAAAGATCTTAGTATAGATATTAACATTATTTATTTTCTTCTCTTTCTTTACATGTTGTTGTTAGTCACCTTGTTTATCAGATTTGCAATCAATCAAAGAAATTACAATGAAACCAATAAAAGACAAGAAGCACAATGAAGCAAGGAATCTCACTCTCCATTGCCAAAGGTCTGGGTGATTTAGCTCTTCTAAACAAGCAGAGTGGGTGCCATCCAGATCTAGGGGATGGAAACTTTTTTCCAGACGGTAAGAGCATTGTGAGACTCAGAAGCGCCTTAGTAAATGCATGCCCATATTCAAACCATAAAGATCTGCACATATATACACACATAATTAAGATTACAGGTTCTTAAATTTTAAGTATGATTTTCAGCATAAAAAATCTTATATGCCCCTTTAGGACCACAGTTCTACTTTTGATATCTGTTGACCAAAACAACACATATTGACAAAAGAGACAAGATCAGTAACAACAATAACACTCTTATTTGATGTTTTATTAATCACAATAGCACCTGCATACAGTCACAAAACAGAATTATATAAAAGTGTGTATATTTATTCAATCCATAGAAGGTTATCATTATTTTGCTGTGCAGGGAAGGAAGCCTTCCACAATGCTCTAAATTTAGAATCTAAAAGGACAATTGGAATATCACTTCTCTTTCATTTTTTTTAATTTATTCTCTTTCATCTCAAGCAAGTGAATCCTATTACTGCTTTTCCCCAAGCTGTTTATTTATTTTATAGGTAAGATGGTGGACCCCAGTAGTTAAATCCTAAAAGTCCTCCGCATGTTGATTTCTTCAAGGATAAAATATTTTTGGTTTTGATCTTTTTCAGAACTGTAGACTGTATGTTAAATGCTTCTTTCTCTCATAGAGACATTGCTAAATTTTGCAGCTGTTACAAAATGCAGAGTAAAGCCTGCAGGACAGCCTATTAGTTAAAAAAACATTGTGAAATAAACATTTGCTAAACTTAAGCCAAGAGTTGATGAATGTCCAACTGCATATATAAGACCATATGGAAGGTTGTCACACAAGGGCTGCACCATCCCTGGATGTTCCTAATAACACTGAAGTGCAACTTAATAAAAGATGAGCCAGTTGACCGCAGAAGTAAATCAACTCAGTTTTCAATCCCAAGGAAATAAATAAGAGCATGTTTTTGCTGTAGAGTACCTATTCCAGGGCTGCAGGGCAAGGCACTTACTTCTGGTAGGAAATTCTTACATAATTCTATCACCTTGCCCCTGATAGCACCGTCTTCTCCACTGTCCTTCTGGGGATTATAAACTTGATGTTTATTCTTTCCCAGCCAGGATAGTGTTGTAAACAAATGAAATGAAGAGGCCCAAGTTGCTGTCTGTCTACCCACCCGAACTTCAACAAGAGAATGCTTTGAAAACACAACAGAATTGGATAAAATGTAGTGTCAGGAGAAAAAGGAAAGCTGCATTGAAAAGGGACTTAATCTGGCTGGAAACTACAGTGGGGCAAAAAAGTATTTAGTCAGCCACCAATTGTACAAGTTCTCCCACTTAAAAAGATGAGAGAGGCCTAGAATTGTCATCATAGGTATACCTCAACTGTGAGAGACAAAATGTGAAAACAAATCCAGACAATCACATTGCCTGATTCGGAAAGAATCAATTTGCAAACTAAGGTGGAAAATAAGTATTTGGTCACCTACAAACAAGCAAGATTTCTGGCTCTCACAGACCTGTAACTTCTTCTTGAAG
>JANHZU010002733.1:137982-148026 GCA_032468055.1 Acrochordus granulatus | reverse complement strand
CTATTCTGTTTAAATGCAGCTTACCTGCACATAGGTGCAAATCCTCACATACAAATATACGCATACAGCTTTAGGTATAATTTATAACACAGTTTATAATAATGTTTCCATATCCCTGGAAAATTTTCCTGATAATAGTCATTTTATTGTTTCACTTCTGACAAAAAAGCCATAATTTGGACATATTTTAAAGCAATATTAATGTGCATTTCTTTATCTACATTAAAGTAAACTTATAGTAAACGGAGGAGGTTCCTTTTCAAAGGAATCTGGGTGTTTAAAATTTGATTTCATGCCATACTACATTTTAGATGCAAGAGCACAATCCATAGATCAACACTGAAGAAATTATGATTGAGTTCAAATTCGTTAAAAAAGTAATGTCTTTAAACAAATTAGGATATTGTTATTACAAATGTTTTCAAATAGTCCTTCACTTACAATGCAAACTGAAAAACAAAAACATCATCATCTATTAGGCCCTCTTTCGTCTTGCTTAAGGATTGCTTTTAATTATTTAATTATTTCCATGTATATTGTATGTAGCAGGGTTAAAATACAGATAGATTAGAGGAACAGATTTTATGGTTCACAAGTAGATTTCACAGGTGAATATAGGATCATATAATATACAACGTTCCAGATAGATGCTTTACTTCTGACACAGACTCTAATTTGGCTTTCATGCATATTAACAGATTTATGAAACCAGATGTTAGCAATTATGGAAATGAACACTATTCATATTCTCAAGGTAACAGACCTGTTTGCACTGAAAATCCAACTATTATATCTATTAATAGATATAATAATCTATTATACATATATCCAAAGGAAAAAATGCATTCTATTTACATAAATCCCAATCACCTTCTGCTGAAAGTATTTAAACATTTCCCATTGAGTTGTGCCAAATGTGTAAAATGAACTATTCGGGCATTTTTTATTCGGGTTCTCAACATATTTAATGCAATTATATCTGATTCTAATATTCCTCTTGTTATTTAAGGCACAGAGGAACTTGACAAATGATGTTTCTCCCAAGGTGAAGATATTCAACTAAGTCCATTGAGAACCTGTTTAAGAGCCATGCAAGCTCACTTTGATCAACCTTTCAACCCAATCTATTCTAAGTAGAAGAAACTGGAGGAGAGAGTGCTATGTATATTCCTTCACAGTTAGAATAAAAGGAAAAATAAAAATTAATAAAGAAAAAATGTTGAACAGCAAAGATATTAAAATGCACTTGTGCATCCTTATAATTATTCAGCTGAAGGACATAATAAGATCTGATTTTTATTTAGAAAGTCTTAGATTATGTAGGTAGGTCTTGCTAATAAATAGTCTTCTCTTATTTGCTTTAAAAGTAGTCGTGATATTGGTAAAGCTGCTTTCTTCAACATATAAAATCAGTGAATATTTAAGGTGGACAAACATCTCACTAATTGCTTCAGTGCATGCATATTTCCCAAACATTTGTAGTTGAAATGAGGGGGTGAATACCCCTTTTCTTTGCTTGTCTGCATCTGACAGCAACTTCTTACTATCCTTGGATGTTCTCAAATATTAAGCAAGACAGAACTATATCATGTCTATGTATATTCTTATTAATGCAGGTCATAACTTGTAGCCTGAATATTGAAGTTTATAGGACACCTACACAAACAGATCAGTATTTATCCTTTGATTCCCACCATCCTTTGGAACATAAATTGGGAGTGATCAGGACCTTAAAAATCGTACTGACATTTTACCTTAAAGTAAGAAAAATGTGCATATCACAAGAATAGGAATTGTGGCTATCCAAATTGGTCCTTTATCAATGCTTCTAAAAGATCTAACCTTTCCACTTCTGCTTCTAAGAAAAAGGTTTCAAACAGACAAAACAGTGTGACCATTCCATATGTTGCTGGAGTATTAGAGAAACTTAGAATAATTGTCAATTAACATAATATTAGGGTTCAATTCACTTAAACAAAAATTAGTACATCCCAAAGACCAGATATCCAAACACAGACAGATGTCATTTATGCCATTCGATATAAAGAAGCTTGTTCAAAATGTTACACTGGGGAAACAAAACAGAAATTAGAGTCAATCAACATATTTTTTTAGAAACATCAGCTGTACATGTTCATCTTAGAGAGAAATAACACTTCATCCAAGATTGCAGATTTCAAATTCTTGATAGAGAAACCAACTGGCTTTCAAGAAGAATAAAAGAAAGCATCTACATTCAGACTTTAAATCCTTCAATTAACAAGGAGGGAGGGACAAGACTTCAATTGCCCCATGTTTACAATCCCACTTTGGCAAAACAGACCTTTGGCTAGAGCAGAGGTGATTAAACTGAAACCTTTAGACCTCTCTCTTTACTGCCAATCTCCTGCTTTTTCAGCTTCTGTTACATGAGAACTAGGGTATTGGTTTTCACAGTTTCCTTTGGAGAAATGTGTTCATATATTTCATATCAATTTTATTTTTATATGAGACTGAAGAAGACTCCTGGATTGGAGTTGACACATTTCTCTGTAACATCTAAAAATAAAAGTCCAGTTGCCTTTTTAAAATTTGGTGTGCAAGGTTTTTTTGTAATTTTGCAACAGAACTATATTTGCTTTACCACAAAAGGGAGACACCTGCTCAGGAACCAGTGCTGTAATTCACCTGGCCATACTCTAGGGCTATGACATCTGGGTGTATGAAAATCTGGATGAGCAATAAGAGCAGAAGAGAAAGATTTCTGTGTATTTGCTGCTAAGAATTCCAATCAGGAGTTTTGAAGCCCAGGTTTGATAACTACATCTAATATAGAAAGAAGTGGTTCAGAGAATGCTTAAAAGATCATTTTCTGCCAGAATCATGGAAGGTGTAGCTGTACCCATCAAGAAATAGCAATTTGATCCTTTGAAATTACATTCCTCTTTATTATTCCACTTTTACCTGCAAAGACACTTTGATTCGCCCTCCCATTTCTTTGGTCTTAAAAAGAGATGAGTGGGAGCAGAGAAAGTCTGCATATACAAGATTAAATAGCTGCATCAATCTGAAATGCAGAATTTCAAGCAGGATTTCTTTTAGTAAATCACCACCAAAAACCAATACCAAGTTAATTAATATCTCAGCTATATCCTGATCTAAACTGGTTCAAAGTAAAAACTTTCCAGACATTTTATTGCTTTGTATACACATTTATTTATTTATTTAATTTATATGCCACCAAAATCCAGAGACTCTCGGCGGCTAACAAGAACTCTAAAAACGTTAATTAAATAAATTAAAAAATAAAAATAAAATAAAAACATTAAAATAAAAATTAAAAACCCAGCAGACTAGTGAGGTGGGCTAAAAAGATTTTGTATGTAAAAAAGTGGGGTGAGGATGGCTAAGAATCCATCAGTCACCTCCAGGATGATAATGAAACAAATACATATGTGAAACTTAAAAGGACAGTTGTGCCTTGTACAAAGATTTAAAACCTTGCCAGAGTGTTCATTCAAATTTTAGATGTATTTTCATCTCTTTGTGAAAATTTAATTAACCACTACAATTGGTTCTGGACTGATGTGATTTTTAATACTTGTTTTATATTTATTGCATTGTTTTATTTGATTTGATGGTAGTTTATTACATGCTGCCTTCAAGTTGGCTTTGAGAAGAAGATCTTAATTTAAAGAATTAAAATAATTTTTCTACCAGTATTCATTCTTTCACCTAGAAATTGTCTATCTGAAGATCAGCATGAATAGCCTGCATAACAAAAGGTAGATATCTCTGATAAATCAAATATTTTGCACATAACAGGATGTATATTTTGATTAGATAGGCTATAACATAGCCTATCTAATCAAAACTGACAAATCTAAGATTTATGTATTTTGACTACAGTGATGCAGAAAACCATAGGGGAAAGAAACATTAAGTGTGGCTGTTGGTTGCTAGAGAATCCCCTTTTCTCCTCATTTCTCAAAAATAACGTTATAGTTATGTAGTAGCCAGGTAGGCATGTACATACATTATTATGACTTATAATCATGGTGATATTAGGATTTTCCTCTATTAAGAATGTGAAATAATTCACATTTACTGTACATTTAAGAAGATTCAGGATTGGCAAACAATTTTTTGGTTGCTTTAGTCAAGAATCCAAAGAGGATAGCAACAGGAATTGTAAATACTGTATGGAATTGTAGCCCAGAGCTTCATAAACTGGAAAGTAAACATGATTGTATATATTTTCCTGTGAGGGAGCAATGACCTAGTGGTTAAGACACTGGGTGTACAGTCATGCTGGCCGAATGACCACTGAAGTATTTTCAGGCAATTCTGGCTCCCTCGGTTGTGAATCAGAATTGAGCACTGCCCCCTGGAATCAGACACGACTGGACAGAGGAAACTTTTTTTATATATTCTCCAATTTTGATAATTAAAGTTATTTCATCCTGTTTACAGACATGTGTACACTGGCAAATTTTACTAAAGAAAAATAATTACTTCTTTTTTAGTAAAAAAAATTCTTAGCCACCTGAACCAGCTATATTTATATAGAATGCTTGATATTTGCCTTCAGGGAATGATAGACTGGTAAAAAAAATTTCCCCTGCCAATCATGTCAACACAAGGGGAGGTACTCATCTCCATTTCACAGCCAAAGAGCCAGCATTGTCTAAAGACACTTCCATGTGGCTGGCATACAGAATGCTGTTACCATCCCACTGAGGTGGTACCGATTTATCTGCTTGCATTTTTACATGCTTTTGAATTGCTTGGTTGGCAGGAGTTGGGCAGACAACAGGAGCTTACCCTGTTATTTGGCTCCTGGGTCCTGAATTCAGGCTGCTGTCCTTCTGGCCAGCAAACCCAGTGTCCTAACCACTCAGCCACCACACCTTCAATGATAGACTGGGCAAGGGATTACAAAAACCCTTTGAAGCTGAATCTAATTAACCAGAGGTAATATAGAAAGATACTGTAGTTCTGTTTCTCAAGAATGTGAAGATGGTCCATTCTAGATTAAGAGCACTTCCTCCAAAAGTGCATACTTTGTGCCTGTCATAGATTCTAAACTCTGTTTTCAGTGACAAATGGAAAACTATATCCACCTTCAGCTTGCAAACAAGCCATGTCAGTAGGGATTCAGTTTGGTCTAGTGGTGAAGGCACCAGGATAGAAACCAGGAAACTGAGTTGTAGTCCCAATTTAGGCATGAAATCTGACTGTGTAACTTTGGAACAGTCAGTTTCCCTCAGTCCAACTTACTTCACAGGATTGTTGTGGGAAAATAGGAGGAGGAAGGAGTATTAGGTATCTTTGTCACCCTGAGTTATTTATACAGATAATAAAAGTAAGATTTAAAAAAAATTAAAATCAATATATGTCTCCCTGAACTTCAATAGCCTAGCTTAGTGTACCTTGCTCTAATAACCTCATGGCAATCTAGTCTACAAAAACTATTATTAAATGCAGCACTAAAACTGCAAATAGCACAGAACAAAGTTGCCTTATAACTAACTGGCGCAACTCAATGGCATCATTTAACATGGTTTATTAAAATACTGCAGTGGCAACCTGTGAATTATAGTATCCAATTCAAGGTATTGATAATAAGGCCCTAATGGCTCAGGTGCCAGGATTTAAAAAAAAAACTGCTTCTCCCAATGCCATAAAATTAGAGAGAAAATACCACAAAAAAAGAAAAAAGCATAATGCAAATAATCTGTTTCTAACAACGCCTCTGAACTCAGGATGGAACCCGGAGGTATTCAATAGGTTATCATAACTTAGCATTTTGTTTGCTTTTTGATATATAGGGGGTTTTTTTCATATTGGCTACATATTTTGGAAACCATAATATGTTCTCAAACTCCCAATGTTCACTAGCTGAAAGAGTTTAGGAACTTTGAGTTACAGTTATAGTGTAAAGCAGATGAAATGGGCTTAAAAGTCAATATCTGAAATAAGCATATGTATATACTTTGTCAAATATTTGTCACTATTTCTTATAAATAAATGTTTATGTATTCAATGTAAGTGCATTTATGAAATTATAAAATGTTATAGGGTATGGAAAAGAAAACAACAGGTTTACTTATGGAATCTGAAAACTGTTTCAAATGCTTAAATAGTACAAAAAAAAAAGACAAGGAACAGGCTTGATGCTAATTGCACTTGCAATTAGAAAATATATATATAAACAAATCCTGAGCAAATGGCATATTTTTATCTCCTTCATTTGGATCTTAAATATACTTATTCATGAACAAAGTTCTAGCGAAATCACCTGATGAAATGAAGCATTCAGTATCACAATGACTAATTTCTGCTGAGATGTAGCTTGATTAAAGATTGTATCCCAGACTTGATGTCCAAGACTAAGATGCTTTCAATTTTCATATAATTTGTATCTATTATTTAGCAAAGATTCTTCTTGTTTGTCAAAAAATGTAAATTTCCACAGGAAACTAACACAGAAAGCTTCAACTCAGTTATAATTTAGATGATGGAGTGCAAATCCTAGCATGCCTATTCTGATATACAATCCAAGTTCAGTTAGCATATACAGATTTAACATCCTTCTCACAAAGAATTGCTTAGTATGATATGTGGGCCATCTAATAATGAGAGAGAATTCTGTTTGGATTGCAAAACTTTCCAATGTATTTTGCAGATAAGAATGCCATTATTCTTCATACTGATCATTTTTCCAAATTTTGCATTGCAGTTTTCAATTTAAATTAAAAAAAGAAATGGGATGTATAATACAGGTATAGTGTAGAAAATTGTTCTATTCTATAGAACAATTTCAAAACCCAAGTGTGAAAAATTTATGTAAAATATGAATGTTTATGTACTCTCCATTTACAGACAAATGCAGAAACTGGAGGAAATGGAGTTATGACTGAATGAATGTAAGATTCATAAAGATTGATTTCTCTATTCCTAATACAAACTATGGGATTGTTGAAAAATAATGTGACTTATAAAGTCTCTTACATCTTAATTGCTTCTAATGAAGGTATTACCTAATGGTGACTTTGGAGACACTCAAATGTAAATAACTAGCTTATGAATAGGTCATTCGAAGCCCTTAATTATGGCAAAACAGACAAGAAAACTTCATCGAGAAAACATGTTTCTGATTTAGTAGGGCACTTTACTAATTTTATTACTTGATATGCCCAAGTAAATTCAATGTCACACAGTTAATTTCATTTTCTTTTTCTTAAAGTTCTTGTCACACAGCATCTTATTTTCAGGAGTTTTTAAACACTAAGAGTTATCTGTCTCTCCTATCTCATTCCAAACAAAATCAAGGTGTATTTGTACAAAGTGCTTTTTTCCCATGCTTTCCACTTTTTCAGGACTGACCTCCTCCCTTAACAATTTATCATTCCCTTCCATGTCTCTAAAGCCAGATCTGCATGCTTTCATAGCTTGCACAGCGAGTACTCCTCTAATGCTTTCCAGGGCCCAAACATTCCCAGCAATATATATAGAATACCACAACTCACCCCTCGAGGAAAAAAATGTAGCCAGGAGACCTACCTGTGCCCCTCTCTCATACAGGTCATTAAACTGTTGCATTGTAATATACAGGATATTGTATATAAATATATTTAATGCATGCAAAAATAAAATCACATCCATAGTAATAGTTTGACTTAGAACAACCAACAATATAAAACTGTTGTTTAATTGTTTATATTTTTATATTATATGATTTATATGATGTATATGATATGACTCAACAGTCACCTGCTGACAATGACGGCTATAAAAACCAAATAAATAAAATTAAAATTTGTTGCTGCCATGTATAACAAAATCATAGTAACAGGCAAGCCTCATAGTTTCTTCTTTTATTCATTTTCTAGTAGGGCTGATCCAATTCATGTCGTAGAGATACTATTTATGTGAACTACTTCTGCGTATTCAGGATTAAAAAAAAAAATCTATGCTAGGCTATTCTCTGCTTTTCAGATTTGTGATTACATTCCAGTGTATGAATAGGATTATTACAAGAAAACTAAAATCTTAGCCATATAAAGATTTATCAAAAATTTATATTTACATTTATTACATTATATTACATTTCTGCCCAGAATGGCCTGATTTGACACTTTTAACTGGCATTTAAAATTATGAGTTGATTTTTTTATCAAGAAAGCGTTTGAAAAAATCTGCATAGAGTCAGAGGGCAAGGAAACTGAAAAGGTAGACAATGTGAACATTGCTACAGCTCTACCAAAATATAAATAGCATAGGGTGAGAGGGAACCTCACCTATATTAGAATAAGTTGATATTTATTTTCTTTAAAAAAAAGTAAATTTAAAGATCAAAAGAAACTAATTCAGGGAATAGAAATACGTTTGTCCCTAAAATGTCATTTTTGATATCACTTTGCACTACAGGATTAAATATTTCACTTCAGTAAATATTTAATTATCCCTTGTTTGTGGGATGCCAGAAAAGAACTTTTGGGATATGAAGTTGCAAGAAAACTGAGAACACATTCATCAAAAACTTTTAGTTTCCAGTGAGAACCCAAAAGTCATGGTGCCATAACCAGCTCAGGCACTTTGACTCTGAGCTGAAAGCTGCTGAAGCTCTTCAGATTGAAAGAACAGCTCTTGGGAATCACACCATAAGCTCTTAGATGCTTGATAGCTGCCTTGTTGAGGGAGAAGAGGAGTCCTCCAAAATGCATTGCGTAGTGATTGGAGTAGTGGGAGGAGAACATGTCTCCCCTTTGCCTTTTATCTAATTGTGCTTTTTTTTACTTGTTTTCTTCTCTTTTTTTCTGATTATTTTTGAAATGCTAAGAGCTCAACTCAGTGTGGATTTACAGCTTTGTTTCCCATTGCTGCATCACAGTACTTTGGGGATTTATGGGAAAAGGTGTCTGCTGCTGATTTAAAATCAGTGAGAAAAGAGGGTGGCTATTTTAAATCTGAGCATGCATGGAATGAATGACGGAAGACGAAGAGAGTTTGAAGTGTTGAATACTTTTCAAACTGCCTGAGGAAAGAACATTGATATGTATTGTGGTACTTTATGAACTTCATCGTTATAGCAAGGAGTCCATTTTTCTGCTTCTTTATTTTTACTATTCATGGGAATGTTCATTTATATAACTTTCTTCATTGTGGATTGGTGACTAGCCTGAAACAACAGTATGTGACTGTGACTGGACTTGCTGAATTTACCCTTTGTCATCTGGACTAAAAGGTTGGCATTGTTGTGCATTTTTTCTCCCCTTCCCTTCTTTTTTAATTTTCCTTTCTTAAAAAAATATATTAGAAAAGGAAAGATGGCTCTAAAAACATCTTTAGAAGTTTAGATGATATGAGGAAGGTTTTGGATGAAATTCAGAAATTTAATAAAAATATGGAAGCTAGAATGAAAGTTTAGGCAGAAATATGTAGGAGACGTTTGAATTAAATATTGGAAAATTAGATGGAAAAAATAGAGGAGATAATTGAAAAAAAATGAAATAAAAGTTATAATTTAAACTTGACTACATAATGAGCCAATGTGAGGTAAAATTTATGCAGATAAAAGAACAAACAGGAAGATTTAATACAAGAGTTGAAGAAATAGTATTGCCAGTGGAAAAAATCACAATGAGCCCTACATTGTTCGGACTAAGAGAGAAAGAGGTTTTTTTCCTTAAACTAAGGATACTTCCAGAGCAAACAGGAAAAATTTAAAGGATATCTATGGGGGAAACCAGGACTGAACCATGTGTGAAGAGGAGGATCAGCCTAGAGTCATTACACATGACCAAATGAAAGAGAGGCAACCCTCAGGAGGACTGTTAGATTATAAGCCAAGGTCAGAAGTTTTGGTGCTTAGGAGAAATTTTTGTAACCTTTGAGACAGCCATTAAACTAGTAGAATAGAATTTACTTTCATTTGTCTCTTTCCATTCAAATCCAACATCGATTTCTCCTTCTCACACAAAAAAAGGAGGGAAGGAAGGAAGGAAGGAAGGAAGGAAGGAAGGAAGGAAGGAAGGAAGGAAGGAAGGAAGGAAGGAAGGA
>JANHZU010002733.1:87026-104160 GCA_032468055.1 Acrochordus granulatus | reverse complement strand
AAAGCAGACGAGAAGGAAGGCTGAGCATCGAAAAATTGTGGTGCAGGAGACGACTATTGAGGGTGCCTTGGACTGTAAGGAGATCAAACCAGTCAATCTTACAGGAAATCAACCTGATTGTTCATTGGAGAGACAGATACTGAAGCTGAAGCTCAAATATTTTGGCCACCTAATATGAAGAGAGGACTCATTGGAGAAGACCCTGATGCTGGGAAATATTGAAACAAAAGGAGAAGGGGATGGCAGGGGATGAGGTGGTTAGATAGCATTGTCAGTGTGATGGGCAGATGAATAACAACAAGACCCAAAACATTCTATTGTTCCCTATAACATTCAAGTTTTTTTACCAGAACGTGTTTCTCCCATTCAAACCTGGGATACAGACGAGTTTCATCACTGTATTCAGGGCACCACACTATATACATAAATCTTGGATGCAACCCATGAAGTCAATAGAGTAATGCTCACTCATTTTGCACTAATTCAGCTTCTGGAGTATGTGAAGAATTGATAAAGGGGGAAAGAGAATGGCACAAAAATGAATACTGGTATTTTCTCTCACTATTCTGTTGAAACTCCTTAATTGCAATGACAATGCCAAAACAGGTAAAACATTATGCAATTTTATTTGGAGTACCTCAATGAATAAGTTTATTTGATATTTCATCCAACAATCATTCTTTGTGCTAATTACTTAAGCTTACTTAATTACTCCAGCCCATATCTGGATTTAGGAGCTAACATTCAGTAACTTATTCTTACAGCAGGAATAAGTTATATACGTTCTTATGCAGGAGGTTACAGTGGACCTGACAGAATCCTCTCAGATGTTACAAAAAGTCCAGATCCAGGCTGTCTTAAATAATCTGCCCATTTAGCTACTTCTAGTTAACATTAAGTTAACCACAAATCTTACATGACCATGCTCATTAGGAAAGTAATTTGCTCTCAGGATGATGTACAATTCACTCCAAACAAAGCAGGCAGTGCTTAGATTATTATTATATTGTCTAGCAAGGAAGCAGATATACAGCTGTGACTGCAGAGCCAACTGCCTTGGCATAGGCTGGGAGGAAATGCACCTGTAATAGTTTATCAATTCTGCTAGATGGTTCAGAATCATATTAAAAGTTAATATTTAGCTAAATTAATCTATTGTAAAATAATATATATATTCATCAATAAAAGATGAATAGAAATTGTAAAACAGCAATTAACAACATTAAAGTATTACCTTCATTTACATACATTAGCAGCTTTATATAGATCTTGATATCTGGAGAAATAAGATATAACCGTTTAAAGGATATTGTACTTTTTGTATCTAACAAATAGAAGGATATTTAAAATAACAAATAGAAAAATACAATGCATGGAGTAAGAGTTACACACTTTTTAATTATAGTTTTTTCCTTCATATGCTACTTATATTGTCTATATAGAATTTTTACACAGTTGAGATTTTAAAGTTGATTTCTAATGCTGGAAAAAAAAGTAACTTTCAGTTGGAACTTCACTAATAACTTTCACTAACTTTAGTGAAAGATAAGTGAAACAAATTATTGACTACTTTAGATATTCAAAATGTGTGTAACTAGGATTATTTTTCTTGGGAGGAAAAGAAGACAAGAATAGCCAATAAAAAACAGGACAAAACAATTCCATACTATAACACTTTACAAATTAAAATTGTAATTATTTATAAGTTTTGTAAATCTTATAAATCAAAATTATTCTCCACTATTATTGACTAAAAAGTTTGGAAGATGTTGAGACAAATATTGCATATGAAAATGGGAAAAAAAGAACTGGAAAATGCCTTGGATCTTTAAAAAATATTTAGTCTTTGATAAAAGTTTGTCAAATATTTGATAAAATATTTATGGTGCACCACCCAGAGTCCCTCTCTGAGGGACATGGGTGGTTTAAAATGTGGGGAAAAAATCATATCTTAATAAAAGTAATGATGGGGTAAAATAAAACAAAGAGATTTTTGTTTAATAAGCCAATCAAACAATTCTGTTCTTTATTTATTTATGGTGGAAAAGACAGTAGAGGTTCAATTTCTAAATAAGAATTTTTCAATAAGCAATACAAATCTATACAAAGAAATATATCACATGGCCATTGGAACAGCCAAATACCAGTTGGAACAATACTAAGAGAGACTTGACACAGGCATTTAAATGTCTGTCTTTTTTTAAAATCCTTCATTTAGTGTTCTTGGCCACTTATATAAACATGCAACAACAAACAAAGATTTATTTGTCAAATCAACTTCCTTATTTAAAATAACACCAAATGCTAAACTGCTCTGTGTATTTCTCTATATATAAGGAGCAAAACTTCACTCTGAATAGCTTCCCCCTTCCATTTTTTCCTTTTTGCTCCAGTAAACAAAACAAAAGTGTTAATATACTTCAAAACCAAACTATACAATCTAAATTAGCAAAATATTAACAAGAAACATATATAGGAGCTTTCAAAAGAAATTTGATGGAAATAGGCCAACCGACTCATGGATATTCCACCAAATAGTCAAAAAATCCTTTTACTTGCCCCTCTAGTGAAAAGAGAAAGACTGGTAATAACAAAAATTAAAATCCTTCTGAAGCTTATTCAAGAGAAATCTGGTTGATGCACAAAACTGTTTTCAGATATGCCGGTGTGGAAGATCTAATGATGCTGCTGAAAGATGGGAAGTGGCTCATATATGATGTGATGATCTCATATTCCTATAATACGTATAATCCTTGGGAGGAGGGGAGACCACTTACTGATTAAAGGAGAGATATTCTTATATCCCTAAGTGTAGGTATTACATTTTACAAATATCATTGATATTTGTAATATCAGTTTATCATCATAAAAAAATGGTTCTTTAAAGTGTTGTCAAGGTAACCAAAAGGCATTTCTTAAGAATACTGGGATAAGCACAGAAGGCACTGCTGCTCTGTTCATTCATTGCAGAGATTCAAATGCACTTTATAAAAAGGCCTCTGCAAAATAGAAAGTCAACAGATCCTTTATTTTAAACTCAGCAATATAGAAAGCAATTTTGAAATCCAAACTTTCTCAGTAACTACTTTTCCTCCTGTATTATTTTTTTCACCATATGGGAACCTGAAAGATAAGTCTATCATGTTTGTTGTTGTTCAGTCACTGATGAGTGACTCTTTGTGACCCCATGAACCATAGGACACCAGACCTCCCTGTCCTGCACTGTCTCCCGGAGTCTGTCCAAACCCATGCCCATCACAGTTATGATGCTATCTAAACATCTCCTCCTCTGCTGTGCTCTTCTCTTTTGCCTTCAATCTTTCCCAGCATCATGGTCTTTTCCAATGAGTGTTCTTTTCGCATTAGGTGGACAAAGTATTTAAGCTTCAGCTTCAGTGTCTGTCCCTCCAAAGTGTAATTAGCTCTTCTTTTTAATTATTATGTAAAGCTTCTCCATATTCAAATAATATGATCAATCTGATTTCAGTGTTGACTATTTGGTGATGTCCAGGTATATAATTGCCTCTTGGGTTATTGGAAAAAATGTATTTTTATGACCAATATATTATCTTGACAAAATTCTGTTAGCTTTTGCCCTGCTTCATTTAGACTCCCAGGCCTAACTTGCCAGTTATTGAGTTTATCTTTTGACTTTCTACTTTAGCATTCCAATTCCCTATGATGAGAAGGACATCTCTTTTTTTGGTGTAAAAAAAACTATTTTAGGACTTCATAGAACTGATCAACTTCAGCTTCTTCAACATCATGGTTGAGTCATAGACTTAGATTCCTGTGATGTTGAATGGTTTGCCTTGGTTTTGAACTGAGATAATTCTGTCATTTTGGAGACTGTAGTCCAGTACAGCTTTTCTCACTCTTTTATTGACTATGATGGCTACTCCTTTTCTTCTAAGGGGTTCTTGTCCAGAGTAGTAAATATAGTGATCATCTGAATTAAATTTGCCCATTCCTGTCACTAATTCCAGATGTCAATATTTAATCTTGCCATCTCATGTTTGACTACGTTCAGCTTACCTTGATTCATAGATCTTATATTCCGGGTTCCTATGCAATATTATTCTTTTAAAGCATTGGACATTCCTTGACACCACCAGATACATTCATAGTGAAGCATTCTTTCAGCTTTGAAACAGCCACATCACTCTTTCTGCAGGTACTTGTAATTGCCCTCTGCTTTTCTCCAATACCACACTGAACACCTTCTGACCTGAGGGGCTCATCTTCTGACATCATATCTTTTAGCCTTTTGTTACTGTCCATGGAATTTTCTTCACAAGGATACTGGAGTGGGTTGTGATTTCCTTCTCCAATGGAGTCCTGTAGCACATTTTTTCACCAGATGTCCAGGAACTCCAACATCTTGTGTGGTCCTTGTTGACCTGGGCAATGACTGACCTGGTATGGGTTTCTGTAAATTACGTCTCACCATATGGTGAGATACTGGGAGGGAGATTCTCTTTGTCTAGCCCCTCTGATGAGATCTTTGTCTAGCCCCTCTGATGAGATCTGTTAAGTATGTTTGAACCTCTGGCATAGCTCTCATCTTCCTCAGAGCACAGAAGCCCCATAACCATATCAAGGTAGTGCTTCACTGGTTAGTGCCTCACTATCATTTTTAAAGATATGTAATTAAAAAAAACACTACTGCAAAAGTGAAACTCACTGCTCCAAAATTGAAAAGTGAAAGCAGAGAAGAGAAAAAGAAGGGAAAATATACAAATGGGAGAAGAAATTGGACTGGAAAAAAGTTACCATTTCCCATTGACCAATATGGAAATTACCCTAAGTTACTAGAATGAAAAGAAGTGTTTGGATCAGTATGTCATCATCCATCAAAACAGTTAAATAAAATATATTTAATTTAGTATTTAATATTAAGGTTGCTGGCCTAGAATGTTTGCATTTTTCATATTGTAAATCAATACATTAGCTTACATGATCTATTACACAACAGTCTATGATATTTCAACAGTGAATACATGGGAAAAATCATAGCCAGCAAATTGCCAGAAATCTAAAACTGTGGACTGCCTGGTAGTACAATGACACATCTTTTAAGTACAATGTTATAAAATTATGACTACATCATATAAAAGATAAAAGAAGGTAAGGAGTGAATATTTTACTGATTCTAGACCTCTATATTATGCATAAAATAACACCAGATCTAGAAAACAGCTCATACATTCAGTCTTAAAAATGGCAATGCACTCTTTGAACTAGCATTTATCCTTGGTTTCAAAAATTTGCCCCATTAAAGGTAGCCTTCAGGATAACTTCCATAGGGCAACTTCATTGAAATCAAATAAGTCTATAAACTATCCACACTCGGCCAACAAAACAGATTTGGTCAGCTATTCTTTAATATAATATTCTGTAAAAGCTTCATTGTATATGTGTCTGCCGGCTGAATTATTTTTCATTCAGTTTGATGGAGAAAAATATGTTTGATTTGTTTTCTAAAAAACTATGACTGTGAAACTTATATCTTTTCATAGAAGTGAACCAAGAAATTATGTGAATGTCCTGTCATTGTACAATCATCTATTCAGCAGTATAAAGATATATAGTTTCTTACACCTCAATGAAACCCCAAGTGAAGAATTTATGAAATAATTCCTTTTTCATTGGACTTTTTCTGACCTACAAAGACAATCAGCTAGGATAGCAGCAAAACAGAGAAACATAAAACAGAAAATAACAGCTCTAGTAATATTTCCCACTACCAATAAAGCAGTTTGAAAACCCCAGCAAAAGAAACACAAAATCATCCTGGGAATGAGGTAATAAAAAAGAGGTCTCTTTTAAAGGATAAATTTTTCTTGGAATTTGGACAACTTTTAGTACAGAATAAAATAAAAGCTTATGAAAATCTGACTGCTGTAGTTTGGCTTAGATTGGGGATTCTTCCAGAAAAAAAAGCTGCTATTATAAAGAAACTCCTTTCCTCTGAAAGCATCAGCCTCACCTTTCAGAATAAGGATGTTCATAAAACTGCTTCAAGAAATAACTGACATAGAGAATAACTATTGGTTAGAGATGTATTTTTTCTAGCTTCCATAGCACTTTTCCTTATATGCCAAGGCATCCACAAGTTCCAGCAATTTTTCAATCTCCCTGCCAAAGAAAAGCAGTTTCATGCTATTGTGACACTTCAAAGGATGCTTCACTCCTTTGGTACATGTAAGTGATGTTGCACATACCAATGGGCTTGAGTTAGTATCACATTGGCATAGTGCTGCATTGAGAATTCTGATCCAGCTGCACAAATACCCAGCTAGAAAGCTTTCCTTTTATCTTCCTCTCTTTTAATGAACACTAAAATCATCTTTTCATAAAAAATATATCCATGTAGACTGATGTATAAATAAAATGGTGGGAAATGGAAATTACACTTGGAAGAATTTGTTGACTGCTATAATTTTCTTTTGCTATCTAAAATAGCTTCAGCAAAGAATAAATGCTTTGCCGCAGTGATTTTCTTCTGGATTTTTTTTTTTTTTGGTAGATAGCAGAAAAGGTCACGCATCACTGAGGTAAACCTCCTCCACTTTGTGCCCTCACTAGCCACTTATGCTCAAGCCACACCAACCTTGAACCCTCACACCCCTCTGGTCATCCTCCTTGACCTTCATGCCTCCCCCACACCCTCACACACTCTTGCATATAGTGCACTCTCTTTGAGGCTTGCTGTATCTGATTCACATCTTGTGCATCTCCCCAAACTTTGCCATACCTCTCTCACAGTTTCATGCACCCCTCAAGCTCTTCCTCACCCAGTAGCAGCCACTTATCTGCCTATTTGTATAACAGCTTCCCCAGTGTAATCAGAAGGGGGTCATGCACTGACCTGGTTTTGAAAAGCCAACAAGCCTCATCTAAAGACTATGGACTTGGTTGACAGTGGTAATTGGGACTGCATGAATGTAAGCAATGGGCTCATGCTTTATAATTGTGTCACTTAGCAACATAGAGTGTGGTCCCAATTGCTGTCAAGGACTACATGGATAGGATCTTATACAGTAGTTTATATTTTCCTGGAGAGAAGAAAGTGTTTTGGCTATGTTTTTCTTTGCTTTTGATCTTGAATGTCAAGGGGCATGTTGTAATCATGTGAATTTGGACATAGTTCTTTCTTCCCACTGCTAATATCTATTATCCTATCCTACAAACTGTGTCAAATCAGCTATGAAAGGCAGTCAACATTACTGTAGGCTAATAATTCATATGGTGTATGCGCAGAAATACATTAATGAAGTTCCCTACAGCACAAGGAAAGATTATCATCTTAACTGAGATGCATTTTATAAAAAGCATATTTATGTGAAAGAACCAGATGTTTGTATGAATTAAGTTTAAATGTTATCCTTATAATTCTTTTCTCTTCTTTATTTTCTTTCTCTTTATGGCCTGCAAGGGACTTTATAAGATACAGCGAATTAAAAAAGAAGTTGTGAATAATTCAGATTTAAAATATCTTAATTAAGGGTCATCAATGATATGAGCTACTTTAGTGTCATAATGCTCATATTATTTATTTATTTTTCTGTTTATTTTATATGCCCCCTATTCCTCCCAAAGAATCCCATAGTGATGTACAACAGAATCAGTACAGTGTTAGTGTATAACAGTCCAGTTTACAAACACTAATCCTGAAATGCCAGAATATAGGAGAATAGACTAATCTTCACTTATTATCTACAGACTGATGTGAGGCAGGGGGTAAAGAAAATTTCACAATCACAATACTATCACATAATGTATAATAAATTTTGTCAACTCTCTACAAGATAAGCCTTTGTCATAAATAAAATGACCTGTAGGAATTTTCTATAAGAGTCAGCTTATGTATCAGATTTAGCTGAACACAAATTCAAAGATGGAGTGGGGTAATTCAGGACAGGTGTTCATATTCCTGGGTTAGAATGGAAAGCTCAAAATTCACTCCATTTTAAATGTGGGCCTTCCATAAAATACAAGTCTTTATCTCTTTCTCCATAGTGCTAACTAAGCTCAAAAGGCCATTAACAGACATATTAAAAAGGATTTTGCTGTTTTTGTAAAGAATTCAACTGGGAAGAGAAAAGTACTAAATTCAAGACATCTTCCAGTCCTGTGGTTGATTTGACCAAGTTGGGTAATAATTTAAAATAGTACAGAACATTTTTGGAGTTTAAATTCATAAGGAAGACTGCATAGATTTTTTTCTTTTTTTATGTTGTCATTGTTTGTATTAGATTTTATATAACTATTAGCTGGCTTGCTTAAACTGTGTTAAAATATAAACAACTAAGCAGCAGCTAGCAACCATACTGATAAAATAGGCAGGTATGTGTGCTTCTGATTATGCATAAGGATATACTATTAATACATTTCACTGGCATGGTACAGAAATAATAAAACAGAAAACCAATTAATACCCTATAACTTATTTAGTTATACTGTGCTCATTTTTGACCCAGAATAATTTTAATAGTTTCTTCTTCTAGCTAAGTTGAAAGAAAAAAGTGTTTTCAGAAACTGATGATGGTTTCTTCAAAAAGAAGCTTGAAAGTCAGAACTGGGAGTGGAGTTTCCACAAGTGGATTAGTACCTTTTATGAACTAAGTAGCCATACTGAAATAAATACCAGAGAAAATTGCACCCTACACTGTGTCTTATGATAAAAACTATAGGTGCTCTTATTTTATGCAAATTTGCTATTATGCAGTTGATCATTTTAGTCCACAAATTTGTTTTACTTCAAAACAAAACAGAAAACCCTACTATTCCATTTTTGTCAGTACCATCAATTTGAGCAAATGTCTAGAAATGATGAAAAGACATCTTCCTGCCTGTTGAATATTTTCTCACCAAAAGTACTTAGGCCCTCACTCATATATTTACCATCATGTCATGCAGCTGTAGCTGTGTACTCTGTCTCCCGTTTTCTTCTGTAGCTGGAATACTACTACTAGATATCTACTATGGGGTCAAAATAACCATCAACATGTTCTCCATCTGTCTTCCTCAAAATGAAAACTAAATGCTATCTCTAACATTAGAAACAAAGTTGGGTAAATGTCACACAAGAGCTGGTAGGATTAGTTTTCACCCTGAACAAATCTACTATGCATTAGAATGCTAATAAAATTTGAGTGATATGATTTATTCTACCTCTTTTTTGCCATGATAATCACATGCATTAGATATCCAACTGTAGAAAAGATGATTTTTTCTGGACTCATATTAGGACAAGGTAGTCATGTGGTGCTTAAATGTATAATCACTGTTGTCAATGCATTTGGGTTAAAAAAATTGACAACCATATCCAACAATTTTTTTCCTCCACTGGTTCAGTGCCAAACTTTATGTAGATTCATTTTATGTGTAGAGTTCTGGGAACATAACCGTAGCATAAAATGAGGGAAGCTTGTGTTTTACTTAATATGATTTACCCTTACTTTTTTTGGTTAGAGAATTCTAGAGTAACATAAAAATAATTATTATAATTTTTTTGAATTAAGAAATAATTCAAGATAAATAATAACAGATAAAGAGTCTAAGAATCAACAATAATGTTACATACTGTATATTCACATTACAGACTGTTTCTAAAAGAATATACATGAATTTATCCCATATAAATGCAAAATAATATTTATCCCATTCCAATTATTTATTTTTTTATTTTTTACTTTACAGAGTTTTTCAAATAAAACTTTTATTTCAACTCACCAGATTGAGAAGCTTTACAGTCTTTATTAAGATTACATTATTATAGCATTCTTTAATCCTTGTAGTTGCAGTAAAAAAGAGAATATATGAAGAACATTTCTTTCTGTTCTTCATTCTATTCTCTTTTTCCTGTAAGAACATAGATTAAGAGTACAAAGCTTAATGCCATTTCTTAATAACAGACGATAGTGTTAATACTTAATACCATCTACTGAGTTCAGTGGAATTTATCTTTCTGTAAATATGCGTACAACTACTCAATTCATAAAAGATAATAAAGGTGCCATCAAACTGAGTTCAATTCTTGATAAGTGCATCCTTGCAGTTTTCTTGGCAGTTTTCTTGAATAAGTAATTTACAATTGCCTTCTTCTACAATATGTTTTTTTTAATTTTTGCTTTCCTGTTAAAACAGGAGGAAAACTGCCCAAACCATTAGTAAGTAATTTGTAGCACAGCACTACTCATCAATCAATTGATAAAAAATATAACAGAAAAAAATCAAGTATTTTAATAAAGTATAAGAATTTTGAATATGTAACTCACAAGCACAATATTTAGTCACTGTACTGTTTTAATTATGCAAACTATCATTTCTGATTTTTTTTTCATCTACCTTAAGATACTTGTCATTATTTAAGGCAATAGAAAAAATTGCAGCTGGACAAACCTCTTCATCCAAAGCCTTACTACTTTCCCTATTTTTAGTGATTTCAATAATTTTGAACAACTAGATTTAAATATGTCATTTTCAGTGGCAAATCTAGTTATAAAACATGATGCTTCCATGGTTTTGGATCCATTTATGGCAATCATTCACAAGAACCTGTTTTTGTCTTTTTATCAATAGGACAGAAAACTTGGAGATTCAATAAGGAGGAAGAGAGGAGCAAGCAAAATTAAATCTCTGAGGGTGTCCTTCTCTGCCAATCTAGCCTACAGCCATCTATTTTATGGCTATTGTGGTATGACCTAATTAAAAAGACACTGCTAAGTTATCTGTTTATGAGGACCAAAAAGATCCTTTACTTTGTTGAAAAGAGAAGATACCATTTAGACCATTAGATCAACAACCTGCTTAGTGCAAGTATCCAAATTAAAACATCTCCAAAAAATCTGTTATCTTGCCTCCATTTGAACATATTCAGGAAAAAAATAAAAATTAAAACTAGTTTTAATAGTCATATTTTATGGTTTTAATGTCTTTTATTGTGAGCTACTGAGAGCCATTTCTGAATTTGTGTATTTGAATTGAGGAATGAATGAATGAATGAATGAATGGGAGTTCATCATCTATCTTGATGGTGAAAACTGATGGTTCTACTACTTGATGATTGGTGGTTCCACTACTGCATTTTTTTCCAAACATTCATCAGAATCTGCCTTCATATAAATTAAATTGGTGTGCTATAACCTGAAATGATGGAGAGTGGAAAACAGACTTTAAGGTCAATTTTACCATATTCACTCTCAGCCTTCTAAACTAGGCTCCTTGTGGAAACCCACATTAATACTACAGCTTACTAACTTGTGAATCCAAGTGGACCACAAAATAGAATCAAAAGTATAATTCATAATTCTGACACTGCTGGCTTTTTGGTCTTACTTTTACTGACTTACTCTTTACTTTTAGCGTGTAATACAGAAGTGCAGAACAAGGGATTCAATTGTGTAGTGATGCAATTTTCTTTCAGTAAAGCTATGGCTGGAATGAGAAATTGTTTTTAATTGTTAAAAAAAAATCAGATATGTTGTTACCAAGGTTGCCCAAACAGCGCATATCTTTGCAACACCAAAACATTTCCCCTAAAATGAAAATTCTCAAGATACTCTGCAAATTTATTTGGTACCAAGGACCAATTTTTTTTATTTATGTCTTACTGTTGTGTTTAGAGTTCTTTTCAGACTTGTGCTGAATATAATATAAAAACAAATTATCTAAAGTACTCTTGGCTGTCTTTTATTTAAAATACAGTACTATACTTACTTTACCAGGAATAGAAGAAAAAACGGAGATCTTGCTTTTGTCTTTAACTCTGCCTGGCAAACTGTATTCTAGTACTTGACACTGGAATCAGTGTGTCATAAATAAACCATCTTTAAATTTTATATTATTTACATCCATTCATACAGCCACAATATTAAAGATTAATATTTTATTTACATACCTAACTGGATAGGTATCTAAATAATTCCTGAACCCTGTGAATATAGACATTTTCTTCTATAAACATCTTTACCCTACTATTTTGATTATGTCAAAAGTCCAGTCCTTTACCTAATTTTTAGTTTAGAAAACTGGCTAATATACTCTGAAAAAAACATCCCGCCATAAAAATCAAAAGCACTCTGCACTCAATTATTTTTTACTTTTTTTTCTTCCCTGACTTAACATTTCTACTTCTGAAGACCTTCTACACACCACTGACTAGTAAGCACTTAGGAAAGGTTTTTATCTCTTGTGGTAGACAAGATTGAACACTCTCTCAGGAATAATCCATCTGGTTCCTTCACAAGCAGGTAGAACATTTTATTGTAGTAGACATTTTTCTCTCTAAAGTGATTCTAATTTGCTGGTTTCTGATTGCCAGTAGGTTCTGATTGTCAGTAGGTTCATGTTATTTTAGTCCATTTTATTCTTTATTATTGCTTTTTAATGCTACAACCCATCTGAAGAATAAAGGTGGGAACAAAATTGGGGGTAAAAATATATACACTTGATTTTATTGCTGCATTATTACCAATGAATGAACCCTGAAATAGTAATAGCACAAAATAAGTTCCTCATGTTGTTTCCAAAAAAGAAAAAGAAATAGGACTGGTGAGACAATGTTTCATGTAGGGTTTAGAAGATCTATCAAACTACTGTAAGGAGATATGAAACTTTCTTTCACCAATGGCTGAAATGCAGATATCTCCAGAATAAAATTGTTTCAATCATTCTGTGTGCTGGTGGCAAGATACAACACTTTAAGTGAAGAAGTGAAAACTGAACTGTGAGGACAAAGTAATTATCAAAGCTGGAATTGGATCTAGGTTCTACTGGACACAAGTGTTTAGGGCCCTCATTTTATGTCTCATTCAAAAGATAGATGAGCATCATTCTTAAAGACCAGACTGATAGAGATTAAAGAGGAGCAATTCAGAAACACCAATGAAAAAATAAAATTTCATCCTCTCACATGAAAGCTCTTTCATCTATGTTATCCGTTTAACACTGAAAGGAATAATTGTGATATTCAAGTATAGTAAAATTTAAAGTGACATTGAGTTGCTTAAATTAGACCACTGAGCTCTATTGGGTAAAAATCTAAATGCACATAAGGAGAACTGTGGTGTTAATGAGCTATCTAGGGAAGGAATCAATGTGAATGGTTTTCCTTATTGCATCAGAATAATATAAAATTAATATCTGAAGCCCCTTACTTCATGGGGAATCATTTGTTGCATTTTATCTCTTAGGCAATTTAGCAGGCTTTAATTTTATTCAAACCTCAGACATACAAATAAGGATTTATATTTACTGTATTTCCATGTATAAGCTTTAGAGTACCACTGACTTTTTATGCTGATGGCCAACACCTGGTTCCATTATGCCTTATAGAAAAGTTCTGGAGCATATAATTAATATCCCAGCCCAGGTTCTGAAAGGTCATTTTTATCTCCAACTCAGAATGTAAAAGAAGAAAATGGTTTCAACTTGACTTGCATCCTGATTTGATTTTTCTTGCACAGATACCCTGATTATATATTCAGAATATGTGTTTTCTTTCAAATATCTCATAATTGGCATTTAAACTGCTAGTTATCTTTTAATACAGTATATGTGTCTCTTAAAGGCAGTGAACCATTGATGACTGAACAAGCATAGATGTTGATATATTCAGTAAACCATGCAATGTGTCAGTAAGACATAACAGATCAGAGTATCATCCAGTAAAATATTAAAGTATTTCTGCTTAAAGTCCAATATGCCTTCCTTGTTTGAAAAGAATTTGTTTTACCAAAGCCCCAATCCAGGAATAATAATAATAAATAAATAAAAAGTAGCTGAACATCTATTTTTTTCAGAGTTTAATGTTTAAAAACATGGAGGGAGATGTGTATTTGTTTATATATTTATTCATGTATGAATTAATTAAAGACCTTTCAGTCCACTGATGGCTCAAATTGGGATAGAGTAAAATAAAATATAAATATTTTTATTTATTTATTATATAATAAACACCACATATTTCACTTTTTGGGATGACTCTCAACAATTAAGGAGCAACATAAAAATATTACTTCAGAAGTCTCAAGGAGAAGGTCTTCACTTTTTCAACCTGGAGCTTAGATTTTGTATAAGAACGAGAATCAGTAAGAGAAAGGGAAAGGCCAAAATCTTTTGTTGTTGTTGTTGTTATGCTAAAACTGTAATTAACCATGTATCAAAATGTCAGCTCTACCGCATTCATTCAGACCAAATATAGAAAAAAATTAATAGCATACTTTGCCTTCAGTGAAGTTGTTGCATAGTAAAAGCTACTTATTTATTAGATACGTTGACATTTTCAGTTTTGTCACTTAATCTTTAATTGGCTAGAATTGATTGATCCATTGAAGCCACAATAAAAAATAAAGGGTGCTAAAATGGATGATGGGGAATTAATTTGATGTTGAAAAATGGATGAGGGATCCATTTTCTCTTGTTCTAAACAATGAATGGAAGGCCTTAAAAACATTAATGGGTTTAGAACTGGAAAGTTCTGCTTTTCTGTGTTCTTTATCAAAGAGGAAAACTACATGAATAAGTGTAAAAATGTGTGTCCGGGATAATGCTATATCAACCAAGCAAGTTGATCACTGGATTGATGATTAATCTGAGCTTTCAGACTCTTGCTAGTATCCATCATCAGAGAATAAAACTGTACCAATGTGAAGCCTGCAATTCAACATTATCTTGCAATCTGTCCCATTATATACAATTGGCCAAATATTTCCATGTGCAGATTGTTCTCACAATTATACAAGACAGACTGGAAGAAGACTAGATTGTGTGACCATGAACAGGTGATTAAGAAGGGGCATTCCTCATCACATCTTGCCACACACAGCCATATAATAACCAGGGACATACCGTTAAATTTGCAGCCACAATGATCATCAGCTGTGCAGGGAGAAAATGGCCAGGGAGGTAATCTAGGCTTAGGAATCAGGCCCCCTGTCAGTCAATAGGCACTGCCCACCTATCAAGTGCTCTGCAGCTGAATACAGGGCATCAGTAAAGACAGATGATTAACAGCAGCATGATGCAGAAATGTTTGGCCAATTATATATATGTAGGGTGGATTGCAATATAATGTTGAATTGCAGGCTTTGTGAGGGTATGGTTTTATTCTCTGATGATGGATACTATCAAGAGTCTGAAAGCTCGGATTAGTAAATCATCAATCCTAGTGATCAATTCTGCTTGGTTGTTAAAAAACTACAGGTTCCTTCCCCGCCACTCCCATCTTATCTCCAGGCAGGCAAAAATAGAACTTGATATGTTTGTTTAAAATACCTGATATGTCATTTTAGAGAAAACTATAATAAAGTAAATGTTCCCTTAAAAAAGCCACACAATTGTCTCACGATTTCTTTACATTCAGTAAGTTTCTCTTGCACTGTGCTGAAAGGCAAGCCTAATCAAGTTTTAAATTTCTACTAGTTCAAGTCTAAATTATAAAGGCCACTATCTCTAGCAGTTTTTTTCCTAAGAGCATTCCACAATTGACTTGTAAGTCCAATAACATTTTCATTTTTTATCCCACTCATAACAACAGAATAAAACATGAATTTCAGCAAACGCTAAATTCTCATTCAGCCTAATTTCATCATTTCTATGTGGCTTCCTGATAAATCCAGTCTATTATACTACAAAATAAAGCCACAAGCTATTGGGTGGTCATTTTTTAACTGCCATAAGCCTATCTCACACTTTTTCTGGAGAGTAAAATACATTCAGATAATTAGAAACAAAACAAATAGTCTACTGTTACGAATAATGCATAGCAAATAGCCTTGAGTTACTCACAAGGACATATTTTACACATAGTATAGCAAATAGACGTCATTGAAAACAGAAGATTCATGATACCTATTCATCCACTTCTAATACCTTTGTATAAAATGACAGATGATTGAACCTTTTCCAACCACAGTTTGGACTGGTGAGAAAAATATTCTCTTTGAATAATTTATTAAAACTAGACATTAAAAATTCAGTTAACTTTGTATGAAGCTAGCTAACTTTATCTAAGGTACATTGTTACAGCTGGGAGTGGCAATAAAAAAACTGTATAGTAAAAGCCTTATTCTTTGATCACCTGAGTCAAAAGTACTTGTTTGGATAAATGAGGTCAAGAAAGATAGATCTATAAGTCAAAGTTTCCGTTTGCCTTGATACATTCCAGAGAAGGACTAAAGGTTAACAACTGATACACTAATAAATAGTTGATAATATATTTCATTACTATCAAATGGGAATTTGCTATAGAAACAAATATATATATGTGATATGCCAAAAATCACATCCAAAATTGAATCACTTTACTTAGAAACCTTATTCCTAATTTTGCTCCAACAGAGTAGCTCTTGCTAAGTTGATCTCACTGTCATTCATCTAGAAGCATCATACAAGAGTAAGTTACTGAAATTCAGAAATAATCTATTCCAGAAAAACAAATTCAACTGCATTTAACTGACCAAGCAATAATAGTAATAAGTGTAGGAGAGGGAGAGGAAGCTCTTCTTCCTCTTCCTCTCCCACACTTATTGTTATTACTATCACCATTTCAGGATTCACAATGACCATTTACATCTTAAGGAAAATCATTTGTTTCTGAATGGAAATAATGTAGCTCTTGGTATTATTTACACAGCTCTTTCTGCATGTATATATTATTTTCATAGATATTCCCAGAAATTTTCTAAGTATCTTTTAGATATATCTTTCTTTGAAACTCCCCTAACCTCAGACTTTCTTCAATACAAAACTAAGAATGAATTCTCTACTTTGTACACTTCCAAACAAGACATTAATTGGCCAGTAAAATGCCTCAATTCCTGGTAGTTTTTTAGGATACTGTAAACTTTAACTGTTATATAATATATATGCTTCATTTTGTTGTTTTCTCTAATGAGGGAAATATTGTGCTTAACCTTTAAAATTTTATATGTTGCCATAATTGTTATTTACATCAAGAAACTCAGAGCCACATTTTTAAAATACATTATATTCCACCATTCTCAGTCAAGCTCCTATGTATTATGTATTTATTTATTAAATTTGTATGTCGCTGAAATCCGGAGACTCTCGGCGGCTAACAACACTAAAAACAATACATTAAAAACACTTAAAAATAAAATAAACC